>JAGFPH010000636.1:365960-382278 GCA_018207615.1 Philaenus spumarius
ACAAAATAAAATCAATTTCTCAGCTTGAAATCGTATAGGCTATATATTATATTGTTTTATTAAATCTTTAATCGGTACCTATATTTTTGTATGGCTTAGTCATATACAGGGTGATTTTTTTAAATGGGCCACCATTGGCATCTCAGAAACTATAAAAGTTACAACAATCTTTAAATGGGGGACCTTCCCTACTTTTTCCCTTTCATAAAAACTACAACATTAACATTTTCAAAAACTCCGCCATTTTTCCAATATGGCGGCCAACTTCATTTTTTCAAATGGAAACCCCCATTTTTATGTTGAATTTCGATTAAGGATACAAATTTAAGACATTTTTATTCTTTTGTATTTTTTCCTAAACCCAACCGTTTATGAGCTACAGCCTCTCAAAAATGTTCTATTTTATGTGATTTTTTTAATTGGGCCACCATTGGGATCTCAGAAAGTATTAATTTTACAGCAAACTTTAAATGGGGAACCTTTCCTTGTTTTATGAGAAATTAAAAAATATGTAGTTAAAATATTTCTAAATGGCCGCCATTTTCCAATATAGCAGTCAACTTTGAAATTTCTTATGGAAACCCCTACTTTTTAGGACGGATTTTGGTTTTACATCCAATTGTAAGACTTTTTTATTCTTGGTGTTTTTTTGATAAATTTAACCGTTTAGCCACTAGGAGCGCTGAAAATTTCAGAAACTCTTATTTCAACAATTAAGACATATTCAACGTTTAGGCCTTCAGGCAAGTTTTTGTACAGAGCTATAATCAAGGATCTATTTTTATTATTTACGAGTGGTATTTCGAACCTGAATAGTTTCTTTTTTTGTGCTTTTTAAGTTTATAATTAGCTTTAGGAACTCAAGTCTACTCTGCAGCATTTCTTGATTGTATATCTATCATTTATTTTATCCTTTAACTAGTATAACTATTACTGCATATTTCTGTTACAGTTTTCGTACAATGGCTATGAAAAATAATGATATTGCGACCCAGCTCAAAATAGAAGAGGTTATGAAATATTGGCTAAACTATGCTCCATTACGGATACTAAATCAACAAAAGAAAAAGTAGAATTATCTTTAGTTGAAACATTAAATATTTAAGAATTTTCACAGTAAATATTTATTGACCATCTATGTTGGACTGTTTGTCTATTTTATAGTCAATTTGTCATAAACTTGATCTAAGAATGTTTCATTCATAGTCATAATTTTACCTACATTTAAATATGAAACACTTTTAAATATGGCAAACATTGAGTGAACAGGTCAAAAGTTAAGCACAATAAATTAGTTTAAATTATAAAAATACACACACAAAATTAAATATAAGGGTAACAAATTAATTTAAATATTTTCATTTCAAACTGTTTAAAATAAATTATTATATGCCACACCAAAAACCTGAAAGTAAAATAATAAGAATAGAAGAAGAGGCATTCTCCTAAGGTAAAGTCAAAACGTAGTTTTCTTGAAATCCAATGTCTTATTTTATTTATTGCCCACATAATTTTACAAAAAGTAGCAAGGGTATGAAATAGGTGATACTTTCGTAAATGCCAAAATAACAAATTCTAAACAAACACATACTAATTGTATATATGTACAAATTTCTATCTCAATAATAACACAATTTAAAGCAAGTATCGTACAGTAGTTATTTTTTAACAAGGTCATAAAGTTTATATATGTTTTCTGTACATTTCACAAATTGCATCAACACATATTTTAAAATCCGAAAATAAGATAACATATTCCAATATTGAGTAAAAGCTATAGTGATAAATTATTAATTTGTTCTTTAACTGTATTCATTAGATAGAATAGACATTTGGAATTAGGCTGTAATAAGTTTCTTCAGATTATGACTTTATTTTTTTCAGCTTAATGTCTTGTCTATTTAAAGCACCTATTAGACCTATGTTGTTTATACATTTACAGAAATATGAGTTCTTCACCTTCATTAAAAATATATTGAAGGTAATAAATTATGTCTATTATAATAAAATTTGTTTTATAATATATAGTTTAATTATTTTGTATTCCCATGTTCCTTTAATGCTAATTCGGAGGCTTAAATGTAGTAACTTATTTCTTTATGTGCTGATCCAAGTTTTTATTCATGTTCTTTGTTTAATAAATGAGTCAGAAAAAATATAACGTTTAATTTTGTTCTTTTCAAAATTTATCTGAATACATCTTTATCTTTAAAATTTATCTTAATATATATATTTTTTTAATTTTGGAATAAAAAAAGTAGTAAAATGTTAGTTTTAAGAAAGTAATAAATACAAAATTCATTATATGTTTGTGTTTGCCTAACTGAACCGAATATGTTATATAAATACATTTAATAGGTATGTTATATGGTATGGATTTGTTACATAAATACCTGAACAATAGGCAAAACGTGTGTCATCGCTTAAATAGTGGTGAAGAAAGGATTGTGAACAATAATCATGCAAAACAAAGGTATTTGTATAATACAAAATTACTATAGCCTATATTTTGTGAAAATCTTAAACGTTGACTAATTATGGTATTGTCTAATTTTATTTGTTTGAATTTTTTTACTGTACAATACATTTATCTGGGCCATAAATAATCTAAATTAAAGACTGACTTTAATAAATATACTGTAAAATGTATATGTATTTTGAATTATATAGGCTATAGGCCTCATTTAAAAAAATCGCTATCAAGGAAGATTTTATAAAAACGAACTGATGTAGGCCTACATTAAAATCATTAAATGTTTCTTTTATAAATGAAATTAGTGCATTGAATTAAAATGTTCTTTCTTTATGGTAGTAAAATGACTAATAAATGGTTGATTATTCCTTGGCAAATAAATATGACATATACTACAGCAATTAATTGATGGAGGATGTAATTATACGAATGAGAAAATGCAATGTCTTTCCTGTTTAAGCGTATTTTGGCAGATAATTTTTTCAAAATACGACAAATTTGAAAGCACTCTTTCCCATTTTAGATAATCATTCGGCAATAATTTGTATCTAGTTTATTTTTATTGACTGGAATAATTTTGTACTTTTAGTAGTCATTTTACCATTCTAATGGATCGTCATTTTAACGTTTTAGTGTAACGTCTATTTCCCGTTCTGGATCACGTCTTTTTAGCGTGCTTCCGAACGTATATTTCCCGTTCTGAAATAACGTATTTTTACCGTTATACAGTAACGTCACATTTCCTAGTTTTCAACGAGTTTTTAGCTAAAATATGACGTCTTAAGATGACGAGAATCCAACGATGTATTTACGGCACCGCAACAACGAGGTTTAGACGTCTTTTTACCTAATCTTTAACTATTTTGCAACGTCTTTTTAACTATCTTATCGCTGTGACATTTGGGCGGAATATTAATTGACGTACCATTAAAACCGTTTCTTGACGTTTCGGCTAAACGTGTTTTCCACGGCAATATGACATGCTTGTGCTACGTGGGAAATGTTAATATAATAATGTGTATTGCATGTTTATATTTATTTATGCGAAGCGGAGTACACATTATGAGTAGTGTATAATATATTGTACCTATATTTATGTTTTTTTTACCTAGTTCTAGTCCATTTATATATATTTTTAGTGACTATTTATTCAATAATGTAAAATACTTTAAAATTTTACCTTAGACGCAATATGTGTAGATGTGTTATTTAGAACACACTTCTGGTTTTTATACGCGTATTTTAACAAAATATTGTGTACTGTTTGCCATATATATATGAAAGTCTTTAAATATTCAGTGGTTATATTATTTTTGTAAATTTGGTTTACAAATTATTTAATTAGGAACTAAACAAGTCTTTCTTATTTAGATTTTATGAATTTATTATAAAATATCCTTCATAAATAAAATGTGTACTAATTTATAGGTTTTCCAATACAACATGTACATTAACATTAATACAAACCAAACACAAAGTTCTAAATTAAACATCTGTCGCATTACGTCTGTGCACTGTAATACAGATCCAGAGATGAGACTAGTTCCACTAAACTCCGCTAGATACCAGCCAATTCTTGTCCCTGATTGATAATATTTAGTATTTTAGATTATCAGGGAAATAATTCTCGATAATGCGTCTAAGCGAAACAAAACTTCTTTCAGAATACATTTGAGTGCAATCGACATGTTTGATTAAAATAACAACGATATTTTTCTTTTAAATTAATAAAATATTTTTAAAAACAAATTGTCTATAGCGTATAAATTCAAAAATTTTATTTTATAAGGAGATAAAATAATGTCAGATAAATAAAAATTGTTGAAAACGTAATAGTTATGCGCTCAAAAATATGTTAGTAAGTTTTATCATAAATCACCTTTTTAGTTTATTATGTAGTATTCTGTAGTTTATTAAGTATACAAATTACAATTCTTGTTTTTTTACATTCTGGAGAAAATTGGTAAATTATAATAACGGATTACATATTGATATTTAATTTTTAAGGTAGTAGACACACTTTACTGCTTCTACTGTTCCATCCTTTCGTAAAATGCCCTTTGTTAAATTCTTCTTATTATTATTTTTTTTTGTACTCAGTAATATTGTACAATTATAATTTTTACATAGTGAAAATAGTCAACGTATGGTACATTCTTTTCATGTTTTAAGCTGCGACCTGCGCACATGATTGTGTCTGAGTTACGGTATAGAGTACACATTCATAATATCGGGTTCAAATAGTTATAAAACATAGTATGCACACAAAATAATGTATTAAAATTTGTAATAACAAAACAGATAAATTTGAAAGGATTTACAGTCTCTCTAAAGGTTATTACAACAACCTCTGTCCCTACCTACTAATTAAATAAACTTTTATTATGATCTTGGGTATGAAAATCTAATGAGGAACGACATAAAAATTAAACTTTGATAAAATATAGAAGTTAAAGTATTGTATAGATATTATTATTTTGATAGTTTCATAAATCTGTCACTTAAGTTCCAATTATTTGCCTTGGGAAGAAGAGTGACGCAGAGGTAAAATACCCTCGTCTTATTTGCTGCATGTTGAACCTCCAAAACAGCTGCGTAGACGCAAGTCTAATTATTGGAGTTCGGTTTACTTATTTATAGGATAGCTAAAATCATGAAGTTTTCCACACTAATAAATGTCAGTTATATGTCTTATTTATTGTTAGGATAGGCCTTTTTAAATACCTTTATCTCTTACGTTAAGAATGGTGAAGATTAATTCTGAACTTTTAAAATCTCTGTGTATTTACAAGAAAACCTCATCAACCGATATTATCGAGTTCGTCTTGGAACTACTTTGTCAGATTGATTTTATTTACAAAATAGTGTCTCTCAGTGTGGTTAGCATGACTGTGTCAGCTGTTTTAATTAATGGCCACTAACACACGGCCTCTTGAAAATTGATTCTTTTCGTTGTTGATTTTGCTATACATGAGGATGCTTAAACGTGGCATCCGGAAAACACAGTCGAATGGGTTTTCGTTCTGTCAGAAAACAGTTTCACATTTGGATTGCTCGCACCTTCCTTTTACAGCACACCTTTTTATAATACTCAAGATATTGAACTGAGTGCATCTTCCACCAGTTCATATTCTTATATTTTCTGAATGTGGAAGTGCTTTAGGAACATTTATTCCCCGAATCTTGTGGAAGGATATTTTTGTCCCGTGAAACCGTTTAGATAACTTAAAACACCGAAACCGTCTTGAGAAAGTGAAGTTCATTTTACGCTAACTTATGAATGTCCAATGCTGAGTGGGGACCCGCAAAATAGTTAGCTTATCCCTTATTAATCTTCTTTTAGAATGTGCTAAATTAAAAAATGTACGCAAAAGGCTTTGCTTACCTTATTGTATTCAGAGGATGCTGGGTAGCCCAATGGTACGCAGACGATTGCTTTTTTGTTAGCGAATCTGCATTGTCTGTGCAGATAAAGTCCACTCTGTTGTTTGAATACACCAAGAGTTTTTAATAGGTTGTAAAAATGTTGCTGGCTGACCTTTGAGGCTGTATGAAAAATATGTTATTTCATTGACGGATGCACACAATTTTCTCATACAGCTCTCACATCAAGGCATGCAATCAAAAGAATCTTCTTCGTTTTTTCATATTAATATCTACCTACATAAATTTCCAATTTACCACTATAAAATAACTGCCACTATATAGTCCAATGAATGAAAGGTTATAGAGGGAAACCAACAAAATAGTCTGTACTTGGCTTAGGCCTAATTTTTTAAAACTACTTTAATAATAGTATAAAAATATATGTATTTTTTATATAGAGAGATAGAAAAGCAGAATAACAAAAAGACAAAAGTCAAGTTTTTTATCAAAATCTTGGAAGTTTCGCATAAATTTAAAATTGCTACAAACGATTTGTGGTAAAATAGTAAAATATCATATATTCTTGAAGTAAATTGAATGCTTAACAACTTCTTTCCTCATAACGTTTTCGTATGACGAAGGGCTGCAATTTTATCTAATCAAATAAGGCAAAAATATGAGGGACATTTTTTTCTCAAAAAATAGTCTACTTTTGAGGACATATATCTCGAAAAGTATGTGAGATAGCGAAAACATTTATTGAATCAATCTTGTGCAATAATGTGTCAGCTGTAATAATTTTCTATGATACAGTATTATCTCTAGGACTCATAGTTTTTTATATGTAGGCGAAAAACCGAAAAATGGTTCTTCTACATGCCCCCATGCACCCCGCTCACCTCCTAGGAGTGGGGACTGTTAGTATGTTTACCTCATTTCTAGTCCAAACAAAGTCCCAAAGTCAAAAATTGTGTTCCTTTCATTTCCCTCTATACTCCCCTTTTGAGCATTCATTGAGTGGACTACTACCAGCGCTCAGTAAGTAAAACTTCTTTTGCCAGGAATCTTAAGTCAGAAAATATCTGAAAACTCGCAATACTACACCAGAGACGAATTGTATAAAAGTTTAAAATTTCCATTGCCATGTTGCTATCATCCCAAATGTATCCTAAACATCTGGTGATACCTCTTGCATTTACAGACATTAAACACAAAAATGTAGAATTTTATTTTAAAACGAAAACTAAAGACAATACAATTGTCTTCATACATTTTCCGAATAATTTTCTAATAAGAATACAATGTTATAATTACGAGATAAACATGGATAATATAATGAAAACTTAAAACAAAACCAATAGTTACACTATTTTGCTATTAACAAGACAACATCTATTTTATACTTTGAAGTGTATATTTTAATAAAAACAAATCAGAAGTTTTACGCAATGCAAATAAAAGCAAATGGCAAAGCTTCGAATAGACAGAGTAATTCACAAAATGATTAAAAGTCTTTTGGGCGTGGTATTAATATTTACCCTATCTGCAGAGGTACTCCTATTAGGTTAAGCCAGATTCTGTAGAAGGAAATTTAACTATATTCTAATGTAGAGAATTCCCAAATAGGTGGCGTGATGTAGTTATTGTAATTAAAAATATAAAACATTTACACCTCTGGAAAGAATAGTTCATAATTGCTTTTTTATATGACCTCTCTTCCACTTAACATAAAGCAAGAAATCCAAAAATAAAATACAGAAAAACTTTACTAATCAAAATAAAACTGCAATTTTGTGAACAGAACATCTATATAAATAAAAATATAAATGTGCGTTTATTCAAAATCGATAATCTCCGAAAGTCCTTCACCGATTGCATTGCAATTTTGACACAAACTTTCATTTTAATACAAGCATGTTTTTATATACTTTTTGGAAATCTGAAGCATCTATTGAACATAAAAACAAACAAAAAATATACTCAATATTTAATAAAAATGCAAGCGCCATTACATATTATGTTTATGGACTATAATAATAACAGTAGTCAGCTGTTTCCTATAATATTTCCATTATCAGCTGATTTCAAACTTAAAACAATTAATGGATTTATAACTTTTAAGGTAGGTCTTTGTGAACAAAGCCATCTGTTGAAGTAAAGACAATACACAATATCTATACTAATATTATAAAGAGGTAACTTTTGTTTGTAATAAGACATAATATAATTTAAAAGTAGTAATAAATATACGGTAATTGATAGTGGGTAACAAATATTAACAGCTGATTTCAAAATATGAAATAATTATTTGTATTTCTAATTTTTTGGTTAAGTTTTTGATTAAGTGTAGACCTGAACCTTACTGGTTCTTTTAACCTTTATTATAACTGATGTTATAAAATATACGAAATAATTTTATTTGTACATTTAACATTATTTACCGTCTTAGTTTTGAGGTTATATTAATCCTACACCTTTATTATAAAGAAAACATAACATATGTTTTTAGAAGGTTCCATCGGGATTGGCGTGCGGAGCACGAAGTGGTCTCCCCTAGTAAGAAATACAATTAAAATTCAAAAATAAAACATTTAAATGCAAGTGGACACAGATCTTATATTACGGAAGAAAACATCTATTTATTAAATCTAATAAGGAACAACAAAATAATTCATCAACGTTCATCCAGAATTCTCCTTCCAAATATTATTATTTTATGATTTACTTTAGATTAAGTTAATAGATTTCTTTTTAAATCAATGCAAAAGATTTCTTTATATATGTTTCATACATTTTGTCCTATATCATGTTATAGTTCATTGTATTTAATGAAAATTAATTGTTAATAAATGTTTAATAAAATCTAATAAAAACGGAGAAACAATCTTTAAAGAACTACTATTTTGATATCAGTCTAAAATTTATTTACATTTTTTATAGCAACTAATCTACAGTCAAACATATCATGTTACTAAAAAAACAATCCACACGAAATGCAAGACAAATATTGAGTTTGATTTATTGTTATCTTTAAGTTTTTATAGAGTAATAAAACTGTCTGGTAATGTAAAAGTTAAAGCTGCCGTTACGTGTAAGCAAGAAGAGATAAAACATCTTTTATAAGAGTAAGTCTATTATATACGTGCAATCCAGACAAGTAGATATGTACAATGATTAGAATTTACACTATTAAATCAATAAATTGTCAAGTGTTGCTTACAATTTAAAAGTAATTAGTAGAATGTTAAATATTAATTTAATTTCATATGGTAATTCTTAGTTTCTCATCTTATTATTTTGTCTACCAATGTATGCATAATCACGTCAACTAGTAGCTAAGCTAACACATACTATATGATTAGATGCACGTATGTAAAGAAGTATATGATTACATTCTTGTCTTTTATGTACAACGTTTATAAAATAGGGTTATTTGTTATTAAGATATAAATTTGAGTATTTTCAGTGAAATAAATAAAACACACGTCTAAATAGTTTAATTAAAAAATATTAATTATTAGATTAACCCAAATACCTGAAGTAGAACATGAATGCTTACTTGTATAATCCAGGATTATTTCCCTTGGTTACATGTTATGTCAGCTTTGTGGAGCCAAGGTGTTTTGATAAAGTAACTAAGGTGTTTGTGGCTTTCAATAAATGAAAGTCTTTGTTTGTATAGGGTAAATTAATTATAAACAATCAAACAAATTTAATAAATAAACTAATTTATATTAAAAAACACTTTTTTGTAGTGTAAACTTTTCAATTTCATTTGTAAAAATGCGAGTATATTATATTGTAGGTCACTGTTTGACAATGTGTACATTTAGCAAAATACTACATTACATTGTGAAAAGATAATGAACGATTCAACAGAAGGGAAAAGTGTTTCTCAATATGTTTAATGTAAACAGTAACAACAAAAGACTTAATGAAAACATTTCAAAAATAACCTTCGCTCAATTGATTGATTCGAACGGATCATTGAAAACAAAATATTACATATTTGGGCTGCAACGATTAAAATAAGTTTTTACTAAACACGGAAAAACTTGGTATAAGGTTTATTTACCGTATCTAATGTTTGTAAAAAGCAAACAATTTACTTAGTATTGTGCATAATAGTTCGAGTAATTATTACTTATTACTGTATTTACTTATTATTACTTACTTTGTATAAATGGAGTTTAATTTACTATTTCTCTAAAAAAGCTAAACCAAATGTCTGTTTTTTGTTTTTTTTTTAGTAAACTAAAATTACCATTTAATAGAAAGTGTGGCTATATAATATAATGTAGATTTAGATTGTTTACGTTTTATAGTGACATGTCAGAGATTTGTTTTATAATTTAAGGAATTATTTATTAAATGCATACTTAGAATAGGAGATACATTTTGCAAAGTTAATTGGTTGATTTGAACTTTTTACTATCCTTGAATTATAGACAATTAATATTGGAAAACACTAAATCGTTACTTCCTTCAGTAACCTGGTTACATCCTTTTTATATTTCCTTGTGGTTTATTGTGTAATAAAACTGTCTCCGGGGGATGAAACGGGCAAATTACTCCTCTAACATTAAAGCTATAAAATGTTATTTATATAGTACCCTAATAACCAGTATATAATTTCCTGTGTTATAACAAATGTAAACACAAATTTAGAATAGAGGTTAAACGTTTACAATTACACTATCCGAGCTGTTAATTTTGATTATAATTTCTGGTAAATTTTAAATAGAAAATTGGTACCGAGAATTGATAATATGCAACTCATACCATTTAGCGAGGGAAGTAGGTCATTTTATAAAAAGCAATCTTAAACTTGAAACTAATGTTTAAAAGACCTTGTTACAATTAATGGTTTGTTAATTTACTATTATTTACAGAAGTGTTCACCAATAAAGATTATTGGAATTGCATAGATTAAAAATTATTTGAATCACTCTTTGCGTAATAGAGTACGTAACGTTGTTTTCGAATGCTTGTTTTTTAATTAGACATTCATCAAGGTGTGACCCGCGCGGTGAGTAAAGCAAGCAAATGGATCAGTTTTGAGGCTTGGTTCCAACTGAAATGCTACTAAACTGAAGGAAACTAATTAAAATAATATGTTTTCAAATATTTTTTACAAGTTTTTAGCCCGTTGGGTACTTTTTAACCTGGGTATTCAAACGAAATCTCGCACCGTACTGGACCTCCTAGATTCAATATACAGTGTAGACTCTGCACAATGTATATGTCTACACTGAGTTATCGCTCTTTCTCTCCCCACTCAATCCATTGTAGACAATTATACATAATACTGTTTATGTATATTTTAAATTTCATACAAATCGGATGATTATTTTGAGAGAAAATTTATTTTTATAGAATAAAATTTCGTTAAGACTATCGTATTAGTCTAAAAGCAGTCTCGATGAACTTGTCTTCGTAAAAATCAATTTTATCTAAAAATAATCATCCGCTTTGTATAAAATTTAAAATATATATAAAAAATATATGTATGAATTAATTTATAATTATATATCTATGATAATTTTAAACTAAATAGGAAACTGAATACATAACCATCAATAAATATGTTTTTATAAACATATTCATCCGACTAGTTTGAAATTTATAACACATATAAATAATATATTAAAAGGGTGTTCATTTGAAAACGTCAAACTCGTATTAAAAGACTTATAGCACAATTATCAAAATTATGTAAACGGGAGTGTATAGTCCTAATTGGGGGAATAAAAAAAAGTATTTTCAAAATGGGTGTGCTCACCACCATGCCCCCCATATAGGTCACATAAAATCAGTAGTTTTTAAACAACTCCCACTGGTGTTCAAGACTTGAAAAACAGAATCACTGCTGTTCATTGGCTTAACCATAGAATCTTTTAGAAACGTTGGGCAAGAATTTGAAAATATGTTATTTTATTGCATGAACAACAATGGCTACCAATTTGAACATTTGATTTGAAGTTTACAAAGGATTTACAACAGTATTCAGTGAGTAATTTTGTTGTTATTAGCAGTAAGTAGTAGTTAGTAATTGTTGTGTAAGAAATAACATTATTATCTGCTGATACCAAACGGCTTGGCCAATTTCATGAAAAAAAAAAAAAAAAACAGCATGTTTTATGAGCTTCAATTTGAGGTGTCACAATTTATAATTTGCCATTTCAAAATTTTGACTTTGGGTAAGGGGGGGCATGGGCCCCAATTAGTACTATATATATATATACTCCCGTATATATGTACAGAATTTTGATACTTGGGCTATAATACGAGTTTGAAGTTTTCAAATGAACACTCTGCCATCAATGTTATAACTCTATGCCTCTTTTTTGATTGTCAAACTTCAATATGACACAACACAATAGGGTTGACTTTACTATCATACTCTGAATTGAAAAGTTCAATATCTCATTAACTATTTGTTTAATTTTAAAAAATTTTAAGAATCGGATTCGTCATTAAATTGTCTATAATATATTGCAATTTGAATATTTTATTTATGTTTCTATTTTGACTATGTTAATTAATTATATTATGCCAATTAAGTTATATTTATATTTTGTACTGGGCTTGCGCATACGCAGTCCATCATATGTTATGATTATTTTTAAAAAGCTTTAACTTAATAGGTCGAGTTTAAACGTATAACATTTTTATTTTTTATTTTTACAATCATTTACAGGGTTTATTCTCAAATTTTTCCTACACATTGATAATGACATTCCTTTTTAAGGGGATCCGCCACCAGTTTTTCGGTATTTATTATTTTTTTTAATTTTGATAGAACATGTATTTCTAAACATGTATAAAAAATTTTGGGCGAATTTGAGCAGTTTTTCATATTTAAAAAAGTATTATTGGCAAATTGGTAATTTGTAGGTTTTTCTTACTTTGCCTCATTATTTGTATAAATTGCTGGAATTATGACTTTTATTGTTAGGCTTGAACAATATTACATTTTGATCCTACATTTAGTTCTAAGACCAACTATTACAATCATGTATTTAGATTCATATAATTATATATACATTTTTACCAGTGTATAATATATGAAGTGTTGTAAATACACAACATCAGCTGATTGTACAGACAGCTGACATTCATCATATTCATTGTGATCTGATTGTTGAGGTTATGTTTACTGCTGTGTTTTGTCATTGTTTGTATTTAGTGAATGATATAATAATTATTTAGTGCTAAAAGTGTTTTATGTTAGTAATTTGTGCTTGTGTAACAGTGGTGAGTCGCGAGTGATTGACTTGTGAGATTAGACATTGTGCAGTCACTTGTATTGTGCATCAGCAGTGTGTTTTGTTACTCCGTAAATGGGTAGAGTGAAAGGCTCTATAAAAAGAAAATCAATTCTAAACCAAAGTAGGGTTTTGAAAAGATGGCAGTGTGGAAAATACTTTGATAAACACAAAAACACTGAAGGACAACTGGGTGAATGTAGTGATCATAGGCCTAGGCCTACACTAACGGTTTGGAATAACACAAAGCCTAGTACCAGTAAGGACGATTCTATCATTCTATCAATCCTGAAAAGTCCCTAGTAGAGTCTGAGGATGAAACGCCAAACAAAAACAAAAGGCCTACAGGGTTTGCGCTTACTTCCTCTTACGGAACTCAAGTTGATGATATCGAAGAAAACGTTCCCTCTTATTGTATGGTAGATGTTACTAAACTAACTGCATTTTTAGAAGAACTGCCTTGTAAGTACTGCCTAGATACTAATTCAGAAATAGTTCTTTCCAAGAAAAATGGTTTTGCACAAGAATTTGATATTCACTGTAAATCTTGCAAACAATCGAATAGTTTCGAAACTTCTCAAAAAGTGACCAATGAAACAATCACAAATAAGATTTCGTTTGATGTAAATAGAAGAATAATAAAAACATTTATTTCTTTAGGTAAAGGGCACATGGGCCTACAAACATTCAGTATGGGAATGAACATGCCCTGTATAAATCATTCTGCATATAACAAACATATAAACATAATAAAGGACAAAGCAAAACGGCATATTGATGAAACACTGGAACGTGCTCGAGTAGAGGTTGTAAAGGCCTATTCAGAGCTAAATGGCCTTGATGTACAAACTCCATTGGATAGAGCTGTAAGCTATGAAATGAAATGAAATGAAATAGTGCTTTTATTGTGATATACATAACATATTTACAGGATTTACCAAATAAACACCTTCTTAGGCAATGGTCTGCCGACCGTCCGCCAGGTTGGCACTAACTTAAACAATTAACAATTTTTTTTTCTTTGAAAATGTAGTAAACATAAAATATAAACCTCTTTAAAAAAATCAAATAAAAATCCAGGTTTTTCTTTACATAGTTATCATTAATACAGCTACCTTATTCTAACATAATAGGCCCTACATAATATTAAAATTTATTTAAGAAATTATCTTTTCTTCCCACTCATAAGGAAAAGAATATTGGACATCATAATTAAATTCAATAGTTAAATTCGGTTATCAACGGCCATCTATAGGCCCAAGCCTCTCTCAGGTATTTGGCAAGACAGCGCCAATCCTTGCCATTCAAATAGGATTCAAATTCCGCTTGACTTATTATTTCTTTAAAAAACCATTTTTTGCGAATTTGTCTAAGTATGGGACACACCGCTACAGAGTGAAAGACTGTTTCATTTTCACATAAATTACATTAAGAACATAGATTATTTCTATCTGCCATCCAGGGTGTGTAATTTAAATTAACTACTTCCGATCTAGTTTTCATTATCCACCCTATTGTTGATATGTCAAAGTCATCTTTAAAATATGTTTTATCTCCTAGGTCAAACTCTAGGGTACGGTATAGAGTATGGTATGTTGCTAGCCTTGTTCTTTGTAAACAATTGTTTGTGTTATCTCTGTCTATTGCCTCTATTACCCTTCCCATCCAATCCGGCCAATAATTTACCATTTTTAAATTTGACAACAAACTAACCTGATGTTTTTCTCCTAACCCTATCCACTGTTGAAACTAATAAATTTTATTTTTTATTATTTCTGTTGCCAGTATAAAAGGAAGTCTTTTTATACTTCCATCATAGCTGTAAGCTATGATGGAACATGGCACAAACGTGGATTTACCTCGAAATACGGAGTTGGATGTATAATCGAATTGATAACCGGCCTCGTTATCGATTATGAGGTATTATCTAAATATTGTAGGGTTTGTGAAAGAATGAAGACTGAATTAAGAGAAGAAACTGATGAATATCAAGAGTGGTTTATTGAGCATCAGCCTAAGTGTCATAGAAATTATGAAGGTTCATCACCGGCAATGGAGGTTGAATCAGCGGAGCGACTTTGGCGGCGTTCTGAAGCAGCGGGGTTGCGCTACACCAGTGTGATTTCAGACGGTGACTCTAAGAAATTCGATCACTTAGTAGCGCTGAATGTTTATGGAGCTAATGTACCAATTGAAAAACAAGTGTGCATTAACCATGTCGTCAAACGTCTAGGGACAGCTGTTTGAACCCTTGTGAAAGACTGCGCTAAGAAAAATTTACTTTGGGTGGCAAGGCCTTCGGAAGCCTAAAGAGTACTACTATAGATAAGCTAAGCAAATACTATAGGAATGCTGTGGTTAATAATCTGGAAGACACTGTAGCAATGAAGAAAGCAATTTTTGCCACACTGGATCACTGTCAGTCTACTGACGGCAACCCGAAACACGACAACTGCCCTCCTGGTAAAGAAAGTTGGTATTTTTATCAACGAGATATGTCCAACGGTTTAGAGCCTAGGCAAATTTACTTAAGTCCGAAAATTGAGTTTTCCCACGTTTTTCAACACATAATGTTGAATAACTTTATTACTACAAGAGATAATTGACTCAAATTTTTAACAGTGTATCTTTATAATGTAGTGATGATTTGTTGGTATATAGAGCTTTGTACAATAATTTTTTCATAGGTTAAAACATGTTTATTTGAAAATAAAAATTAAAAGAAATGTTTTTTTTTTACGTAAACGCGTGTAAATAATTTCCTATTTATGTTACACCAGTTAAAATACCGGGAAAAATTCCTTTAATCATAATCAAAAAATTTTTTAAAAATTAATAAGATCCATCCACAAATAAAAAAGTTATTAAAAAATTTTAAAAATACTAAAAACCATTGCATAAACGTAAAAATGAATTTAAATGTACTTCTAGGTAGGAAAAGGGAGTTGTTATATATATATTCATGGTTTTTAGGTTAATTTGAACCAGTTTTGGTGGTCAAAATTTTATTTATCCAAAAAATCTAAAACTTTGCCTAACTGGTGGCGGATCCCCTTAAACAAAGTCCAACTTGAGCATATTTTACATGTTTCCAACAAACAAAAATGTATAATTTTCGCGCAATTGAAAATTCTATATTAATCAAATATAAAATGGCCATTATTTTATAAATTAGTTAATTTTTTTAAAAGATTGTAGAATAGATTTTTCC
>JAGFPH010000636.1:411545-424083 GCA_018207615.1 Philaenus spumarius
GAAATGACCAAATATTTTATAAAGGAAAATACAGTAATTGTTGATCATATATCTACAACGATGTAAGACTCTTCACATCATATGCGAGAGTCAAAAGATATACGGCTATCTTCAAAACTGGTCTAAATGTTATATCTGAAGTGGGAGATTCTTTTAAGTTTACAGTGATAAACTCTTTGATAAAAATCACAACAAAGGGCTACTGGGATGACAAAGAAGTTATTTTTGTTCTTTTTCTACATCATGGTAGACAAACTTAAAAGGTCCATTTTTACGCAGAAATTTTAAGCAAACATCGTCAAGCCATCAAGGAAAACTACCGAGGTAAACACAATAATACCCAAGTCAACAAAAAGTTTCACAATTTTTTTACTTAACGACCCCACCTAAAGCCTCTTTCACACGATCTCTATTTGCAATCAATCCCACAGACCGTCGCGATCTACCACTGACCACTGATGGTGTAATTGCCCTTTCATACCATACGCTAAACTTCACGCCAATAACTATACTGCCAGACCACTACGCGCAACCGTATAAACCTTACAACTCAGTTCACAACTGGCGAACAATTTTGTAGTTATAACGTATAATATAGTAGTTGTTTGAGAGCTGCACGAAAATAGTTGACAAGTATCTTGCAGTGGTGTGATGTGTTGGGTCTTGCAATGTTTTTGCATGACGGTTCTCAGGGCATGACCCCCTGTAACTTGTATATGTTTCCAAATAAAAACAAATGCATGGTGTTTTTTTTTTTTTATAAGTATATGATGTTAGGGGTGAAGGTAGGTATTTTAAATGTATTAATATAAGGGTTATAAATACAATTTTACTTTTATCTCAGGCCTAGTAATTTTTCTGAATAACTCTAGTATCTAATTGTAGAATTTGTATAATTGATTATATTGATTGAATATTGTCTTCCTTTCAGGAATAAATGAAACATAAATTATTTATGAAATAAATCATGCTAAACTGTTTTCCAAAAACATATATGCAGTGTTAATCAAATGTATAAAACAGAGCATAGCGTATAGGCTTTATCTGAAAATAGGTAACATCAATGAAAACGTAAAATATGAAACATAATGATAATGGAGTTTATTTTATCACAAAATGAGCAATGAAACGAATCATCAATCATTATGCTTTATACTATTACTGTATGCCAATTCTTGTTTGTTATTTAAACGAGGGCAATAAGAAGTTACTATCAAAATAGATTGTCTGTCTTAAATATAAATTATTCCGTGGTCAACTAGCAAAAGCTGACACTAATATTTATTTAATAAGTAAGGTTTTTAGATATCATAGGTAGTTTAAATTAATTACAATGTGACTTTTAAAAAGAATATACAAATATGTGATATCTCTTGGTCTTATCTTCTCAGAATGTAGGCCTAATGTTGTTTTAATTTAAAGCAAGATCCTGATTTTTAAAATATAACGCTGATATTATATTTTTTTTATTGAGTGGAGTCATAAAAGATATATTCAAATGTATATTAACGTATATAATATTGGATTTTAGAGTTTCATATCTTAGCAACTCTGTATATCATTATGAATTATAGCCGGTGATATTGATCATTGATAAAGTAGTTTTGCTGCCTCTTGCATATTGATATATTTTTAGGATTTTATATTTATTTGAAAAAACATACTATGTATAATTAATAATTGTATTATATTAATCTATTAAATATCATTAGCGAATTTCCATAGGAAAAATGAGCTATTGCAGTGGCCCTTATGGTCGGGAGTAGCAAATGAGCATCGATCATGAGAACACGTTTTGGGGTGTCACTAAAAATCTTATATATATATATGTAAGTATATATGTATTCGCATTCTAGCGACCGCATTTTAAGTCCGATTTGGTCCAAATTTGGTACACATGTTGGTTGTCTATGTCGCTCGGACGAGTTTGTTAGCAAAACAAATTTAACAACCAGAAGCACGTTTTTAAAAGGAAGTGACTCTTTTTTGAGATTTTTCCTACGAGAATAAATGTTTTTTAGAGTTTCTTCTACAAAATGTGTAGAAGAAATTTAGGATGTTATTCTGCACATTTTGTTTTCTTAAGCGACCTTATAGCTCTTTTGGTTCCACCAAAATCCATCAAAGCGTAAAATACCATAAAAGTACCCGGTTCAAAGCCTTGTGGTGGATTTTACCGTGGGGTTGGCGTGCGAGGCACGCAATGCAATGTGTATTGAAAATACTCCCAATATTCGGAATGGCGTGCGAAGTATTTTGCAGCTATTTAGCACTGTCGTGAATAGACTTATTTCCCAAATTGTTGTTTGAAACCCTGAAACACAGGCCTATAAACTTTATTTTGGAAATTTGCTCAACTTACGTCAGCGGTTCAGCAAATTATATTTGAAAAACATACTATGTATAATAATTGTATTATATTAATCAATTAAATATTATTTTTACTTGGAATAAACTATTTTGTATTATTAAAACGGATGTAGTGTTATTATCATTAATGTAAGAGTGGTTTTGCTTCAAGTCCTACCCTATTTATGCAATGATATCAATAAACATGTAAGGTTAAAAAAATACCCACACATCTGAAGGAATAACCAACAAATATATTCCCTATCATGAAATTTTATATTAATCTTTTAAATGACATATTTTAACTCTGCATAATTAAATAAATCCAAATTTGGTATTTTAAAAGAAACCATATGTAATCTCTTTGTAAATGTTTGCTAAACATAATGAAGAACTTTATTAACAAGCAAACCATGCTATCTTCATTAAATTTGAACAAAGTCAAAGGCGAGTATGAGGATTACTTGTGATTAGATTATCCTTTCTGCAGTTCTGACAAACAGACGAGAATATTTAATTACATTTCCAGTGAATTAATAATCCTACTTAGTTAATAACTGAAATAAAATTAATCGTTGTCAGACAGTACATACATTTCATAATCTTGCTTATCTATATATATATAAGCGAAATACCACTCACTCACTCATCACGATTTCTCAAAAACTACCGAACGGATTGAAATGAAATTTGGTATGTAGCTTCCTCTAGGGCCATAGGTGCTCACTAAGAAAGGGTTTGAACAAATTCGAAATTTTAGGGGGTTTGAGGATGTCGAAGTTATTAAAAAACTATTTCTTCAAAACTACCTAACGGATTGGAATGAATTTTGTTATGTAGCTTCCTCTAGGGCCATAGGTGCTTAGTAAGAAAGGGTATGAAAAAATTCGAAATTTTAGGGGGGGTTTGGGGAGATTAAAGTTATTAAACCACGATTTCTTCAAAACTACCTAACGGATTGGAATGAAATTTGGTGAGTAGCTTCCTCTAGGGCCATAAGTGTTCACTAAAAAATAGTTTTAAAAAATTGGAAATTTTAGGTGGGTTTGGGGGGTAAAAATTACTAAATCACGATTTCTCCAAAATTACCGAACAGATTGGAATGAAATTTGGTATGTAGCTTCCTCTAGGGCCATAGGTGCTCGCTAAGAAAGGGTTTTAAAAAAATTGAAATTTTAGGGGGTTTGGGGGGATCAAAGTTATTAAATCACGATTTCTTCAAAAGTACAGAACGGATTGGAATGAAATTTGGTATGTAGCTTCCTCTAGGGCCATAGGTGCTCACTAAGAAAGGGTATGAAAAATTTGGAAATTTTAGGAGGGGTTTGGAGGGATCAAAGTTACTAAAATCATAATTTCAGATCTTTTATTATTATGACAATAGTGCTTTTCTTATTTAAGATCTATATATATAAAGGCCAAATACCACTCACTGACTGAACTCTTAAAAAGAATAGGCTACAATTACGTTAAAAATACTGAAAATACCAACCACCACGGGCAACGCCGTACGGGTCAGCTAGTTTTATATGTTAGTACTAGTTGTAAATTGTTTCTATCACCGCAGATATGATTAAATAAATTAAAGGAATATAGAGTAAAATATTTTACCTTACCTCTAGGCCTAGACTCAACTCATTTAAAAAACACTTTTTCAGAGCCGAGTTCCCTGGTCGTGAGTTTCATCTACATCGATCTATGTTTTCCATTTAGCTATGTTTCAAATTTATCAAAACATACATGATCAGATACGCTAGTAAGCTAAGCAGTCCTCTGTCATAGCTCAACGGCTATGGTACTTGCCTCATAAGCAAGACGTCCCGGGTTCAAATCCCGCGGGGGACCATAAAATATTAAAAAAACCCAAAAAAAACATGCTCGTTAGCCGAAAGGCCCAAAGTGGCATGGAAAGCAAAAAAAAAAAAAAAAGTAAGCTAAGCACTAAACATCACATTTTCCAACAGTTTGTTGCTCACAACTCAAGAATGAAAGTGAAAAGTAAAAAACAGGTTTTGATGTGCGATTCACATCTTTGTGCATATTTTACATAAACATATATGCTACGAAAAATATTTTATCCCTTTGAAGCAAATAATCGAAGAGGTAAAACTAACCCTTTCTTATATTATGTTATTAAATATATATTAATTTACTGTATAATAGAAACTTACGTTTTACGTCTCTAACTTTACAGCAAGTGTACAAATTATTTTGTATTTGTAGATGTAGCTATCCAATTTCATACCTTAGACTCCAGTATTCGAAAATCACCTAAGAAAAACATGTACCAAATGTCAGTTCTCTTCCTTATGGGAATTTAGTGGATCTAAAATTTATTACAGACACTAGGGGTAGTTACCTCATTTTAACTCCTTAGATGGCAGTGAAAGCAATTATATTGGCTTAAATTTTCTTGGTAAAACTTATGAAATAAATGTACCTAATATCAGCTTTCTATCTTCAATCCCTAAACCCAAATAATCAAAATGCATATACTATTTTTACATGTAAAATATGAAATAATTGTGCAACTTTTCACTCTATTCTATGCTCTCTATTCTCATGACAATTAAAGGTGTGTTGTTTTATTGCAGCTACCCCATTTTAACCCAATAAATTTAAGTAATACAAATAATGTTTACGGCATCAATTTATTCTTTGAGCTAATTAATCACTATGCTAAATGGGGTTCCGATCCGTCAAGTCCATTGCAAACACAAAGACCTTGGATCATAGGCTGCATATCCTGCCACAGACTTGACTTCTTTATACAATATACTAGGGAAAACCCCTGCGTGCTCCACACGCCTACCCCGATAGAACCTTCTATACACTAATCATGATGTTTTATTTATAATAAAGATGTAGAATAACCCCAAAGCTAAGAATGTAGATAATGTTAAAAGTTCATATCAAATATTTTACAGCAGTAATAATAAAGGTTAAAAGAACCACCAAAGCTCAGGTCTACACTTTAATAAAAACCTAGCCTAAAAGTTAGAAATACAAATAATTTCTTCAAAGTTTGAAATCAGCTGTTAATGGAAATATTATAGCAAACAGCTGTGTTTTCTGTTATTTTATTTCGTTGGTTGCTGTGGTAATGAATGCAGATTTAACAAATATGTGATGCCTAACAGATTCATCAGTCAGGCCTAACATAAGAATTTTTTCCTATTAAATTTACAAATATTTAAATAAAAAAATGTTTTTATCAAAATGAATTTTATAGCCTTTGTAACTAAGGGAATAGTGTAGCTTTATTTTAGTAAAATAATTTTTTCATTCGGTTCAGTAGTTCCAGAGATTACCCCCTACATACAAACAAAGAAATAATATTATTATAGATATGAATTAAAACTGTTTGTTAAATTGGTAACCACAAGAAGGGATGGCCACTTTACATAATAATAATGGGGGAGGGGATTCAATGAATTTCAGGCTGACTGAAATTCAAAGCGTATTTTTTAACTTAGGCGAAGACAAACAGTACATACAGCAAGGTGGTTCTGGCTAGAAGTAAGACTATTTTATCTTAACTACTGAATTACCCGGTAATTTTTTATACAATATAGAGAATGATATAAACAACATTCATTTTCAATTTTTTATTTTTATTATTTTTTGTGGACATTGTAATAACTGAATTGCAATTGTTTTCACCTCTTATATTCAAGCTTTTCGAGCAATAGATTCATTAAATAAGAATTTAAATATATCTTAAATTCATAAATTGAAACATTTATAACAACACAAATTAAAACGTTCTATAAGTTCTTGATTTAAATTAAAATTAATGTAAAATCTCTAAAAGATGTTGTTACAACATTATTACAAACGATATTAACACTAATTATACGTGTATTCACACAAACCCATTTCAATGACAATGTCGCCATCTTTAGTAAAGTAAAAGTTACAATTATTATTAAACGTATTATTTGAGATAATTTGTGTTCATTCCATTCTATTAAGTTCACCTTCACTTTTCAGTCAAACTGAACATTAAAGTGAACGCTTGAGGAACGCTGCAGCCAGCGAGTTAGAATGCTTCCAACTACTATCAATTTAACTAACCCAAATTTAATCCGTTAACCAGACAGACAGATAAACAAGTGCAAGTGATCCTATAAGGGAACCGTGATTTGTTTCATGGTACGGAACCCTAGACATAACAAGGTTAAACAAATTGCTTAGGTAATGTCAGATGATGTAATAATGACAACCAAGTTTGAAATATTGAATTTGCCATACAAAAAATGTGTTGGTACTGAATGTTGTAATTTTCTTTTAACTGTTATTCAATCATGCGAACACATTCAAAACTATTTTATGATATTTGTTGTTTTTGATCACGACTGTTTCTATGCAACATTGTTGTGCGTGTAAGTCCCGATTGAGAAACATTCCTTTTATTAAACAAATAAAAGAGCACTGTGGCGACAAAATCACACTGATTTAAATAAAAACCCGAACCACAAAACAAGGAACAAAAACAATAACTAAACAACAAAATTGTAAGTTATGTTTAATACGTACATTTAGATGAAATGGTCATCATCCTCAGAGGGTTTTTTATTTAAATCAGTGGATTCCTTTTATTAGTTTTATAATAATACTTGTTCGCGTTGGGATTTATCAAAAATGAAATATAAGTTGAATGATACTGATTTAGTAATTAATTATTTATACGTGTTTTTATTATCCAGTACCAAACGATTGTTATGTTTCGGAAGTTTAAAGCAAACACAACTTGTTTATGAAATTAGGAATGTGTAGTAGTCATAGTTTAAACATTTTTAAGCCTATATTTATTTAGCATAAAGCTTTAAACAATAACTATAATTTTATTTGTATTTTAGATTTAATGAGGAAAGCTCCAGAACTATACCGAACAATAAATATTATCCTAATATAAAGTAATTCCATGTTATTAGGAGTACATAATTCGTAAGAGTCTTTGATGTTTTTATGTACACATGATGAGGGATAAAACGGTTCCATATTAAGTTTGCTATTTATATAAGTCTTGCTTTTGACTTTGAAGTATATTTAATAAGATACTTAAGTTACGTCTTCCTCGTTCTAAAATACTTAAATGATAATCCTAAATTTGCTCTTACCTACAAAGAGGATGCAATATGACGTTATTGGCTGTAAACATACTTAAATTGTTTATTTTATTTTAGGCCCACACACTGTTTGAAGAACAGTATTATTTTATTAAAAATATGATTAGTAATGTATAAAGGTCAAAATGTACCGTTTAAAAAGCGTGACTTTTGTCCCTTGGTTTTGTCACTTCCTCAAATGTTAAGTATATTTCCAAGTATCACAATATCAAAATGGGCTATAATTTACGTATATAACTTTAAAATAACCTTACGATAAATGGTCCACAATAACGGTCCACAAAATACTTTAAAAAATTATTAGATGATACATTACAGTCGAGTTCGTTCGGTTCAAGTAGGACCAAGGCGGTAGAAGTAGAAAAGGTTTATTACAAAACTAAAAATTTATTATATTCCCATAATTTTAAAACTATATTCGTTTATACCATCTGTTTGTTCGTTTTTAACGTCTTTACTTTATGCCGGTTAGACGGGGGAGCAGCGTATAGCACAGATAAATAGATTGTCAGAAACTAGGTTCGAACCTACGATTTCCACAGTTTAGTTGACTAGGCTAAAGCATTTAGCCTCTCGATCGTAGAATAATTCCTAAGTGTAATAAAACAAATATTTATTGTTTTTTTAACCTATACCTCAATGTTAGAAAAAAAGGGTTATAAGGAAAAGGCTCCCTTAGTTAACACACTATCAAATCCATTCAACATACAAAGTATACAACAATAAACTTAAAAATAAAACATTTTATTTGATACCTCTTATTTGAAGTGGAGGAATAAGGAGGTCCAACAACAAACAATCAATTAAGCCCTTAGCATATACAATATTGTTGTAAATGTTTGAAATACTACTAAAATATTTAACCTGGAACTTTTTTATTATAATTACAAAACTTAGCACAAGTGGTGATTAAATTTGTAAATTCATAGTTTATGTAAACTTTGAATTAAATTTCCGTAAATAATATTTTCAAAATTTATCTTATAGTTATATCTTTTTATATATAGTTATAAATATATTTTATATATAGTTATATATCTTGCTGACCTAGAAATCATAAACCTTTTTCCTACTAAAAATTAGGATTTAATATTTTCAAATAAGGCCAAATTTCTAGTTACGTACTATTCGACTTATAATGTGTTACGTCATACCTCTAACTTTGAATTGTTACAAGCTCCAACAACTTGAGAAAAAAAATAAAGTAATTTATTTATATTCTGCAGCCTATTTTCAGAATAAGAATGTTTTATTCAGGTTCCACCTCATTCTTACTGTTTAGGTTAGATGTTAAAAATCTAAGTTTCTCGGGTTATTTTCTGTGGAACTTTATCATTTCAAAATAAACAGAAAACATTACTTAATTTAAAGAAAGAATAATAGTTTCCTTTCTTACTACGGGTTCTTACCCAGATGTGATCTTAAAACAATTGATGTAGAACTATAACTCTTTACAGGTGATAATGAGAAAATCTAGATTTTAAATAAAATCACTTGCAATTAGATTAAAAACTTGCTCATGCCTTGAAATCCCCAAGGAAAGATGATTATCATTAAAATAGTGTTTCAAACTCTACTTCAAAGTTTGAAAAATAATAAACCTTTAGAATAATTAAAATATACATTTTTCCCATTACGTTTGTTAGCAGTAGAATTTATTGGTTTGATTCAATGGACCATCTACTAAACATTTCTATTAATCAACTCCTATAAAAGCGAGTGTACGTTCGTACGTACGTGAGTAACATAATATAACAGCTATACTTAAAAATACAGCACGATTATATTTTGAGGTTATGTTTACAACTTCAATCATAATTTCTTGTCAGGCTACATAAAAAACAGTGTGAATGCGCATAGTGACTGTAAAATAAGTCGTGTTCGTGCTAGTCTGTAAAATTTTACTAACTAGTACACAAATGAAAAACAGCAGTTTTATATCCTCAACAAAACAATATAGTTTGAAAATATTACAGTCTAGTAGACAAATTTAAACAGCTGTTTTATAGCTTTAAAAAAACATTCTCAGAAAACAGGTTACCTAAACTTTTGTCATATTTAAAATGTTTTAGTGTTTTTCTTATTATTGTTGTCATCGAAAAGTATATTATTAATAGCAGAAAATATAGAATAACTAGTAATCCCTCGTGAAAATTAGTTAAATACACATCAGAAATAAGCATTAGAAAAATGCAATTTAAAAACAACATACTTTATCTAGGCCTAACTAACTATGCTGGCGGGGATTTTTATCTAAGTAAATGTGTACAATTAAAAGATTATAAAACTGTAGGCCTATATATGTTAATATTTGGTATTTATATAAGTTTTTATTTATTCAAAGAAAGATAAACATAATATTATCTTTTAATTGCTTTTTATTTCATATTGATAGATCAAATTATTTATATGTTATTAATATTATAGTGAAAAGCTTAATAGTCAAAAACGTTTATATGTTAAGAGAAGATGTACGAATGTTTCCGAAGCTAACCGAATAGGCATTTCTTCTTTAAATTTGTAAAAACAAATATATTGAAAAATATTTAATATACGAAAAAGGTTGTATTTATACACAGTTTAAACCTCAAAACAAATTTTATAACGTATTATAGCATACATTAGTTCTACAACTCATATTTAAAAAAAACTTACTTCACAAGAAATTATAATGATTGATGTTGTAAACATAATCCCAAACTATAATTTACGCTGAGTTTTGTTTAAGTATTAGAGATGATGGATAAAATCAGCTGTTATATCGTCTGTTACTCACGTATGTATATGTACACTCGCTTTTATATGAGTTGATGTAAACTATTTATTGTTTTGTAAAGAGGGTAACAGGCCACCCTCATGGCATATAACAAGCAAATTTATCAGTTTAAACACTTAGTTTCAACGAAACTCCACTATCGCAAATACATTTGCATAAATATTTTTTTGTTTGTTTATAAAATACGTTTATGTATGAAATTGTTCATATTTTCTATTGTACTTTATTACATTCAAAGTTTTTATATTCGTTCATTATTTCGTTTTAATTTATATTAGTTTTAATATATTATTTTATTGTTGGTGTTAAGTGGAAAAGAGGGCCTAAGGGATGTTAACGTCTGATTCAAAAAATGGGTAATAAAAAAGAACATAATTTAGGAAAAATCGATTTGTTTAATACCTGTACCATAAAAGGTAAACTTTTTGAAAGTGTTTAAATACGCATTTGCATACTACATAAAATACTTATACATTTCTACGCAACTTATAATCTGGTTGCCTTCTACTCTGAATCTGCAAGTCTATCAACAGCATTTAATTATAACGAACATTATACGACTGTCGAACCCAAACACCTTACTTGTTCAAATTAAAACTAACACGAAATATTATCCTTATCAATATTTAAAAGTGTATAAATGATTATAACATATACGCTATTGCTTTCCGATTTCCGTATAATGATATCAGTTCAAATAATATTATTCACGAATAACTTAACTATTCATTCAAATTCCAAGCTTTATTTTCTAGTATCGCATGGAACGTATTAATTAATTTGACTTCAAACTTCATTATTTATTTATTTATTTTTAATTATGTTCTTCGGATCAAATATTTTTAAAAGACGAAGCTCATTAACCAATTCATTAGTAGAGAGTCCAGAACAGTTTTTAAATAATTATTTAAACGTCATCAATATAGAATGGGTGTTAATATAAACCGTTATCCTGTAAGCGGCTTTACACAATTTGTAAGTTACAACCAACAGATTATTGAATTTATATCAACTGTTGAATTTTTTATTCTTTTTACCGTATTTGTAAAATCAAGTACAGATAGGCTGGAACGGGAATTTTCTCCAATAAAACATAAATGAAAATTCCAACTTCTTAGGTTGTCCACTTGTATTCACTGATGTTAGAACACATAACTAATGAACACTCGGAATATAATATCTTAAAACACAAAGCATTACTAACTATTTTAAGAAATAAAAACTTCCGCTATTTTAATATTAATTATTATTTGAAGTTAAAATAACTACAAACTAAACTCCTTCATATTTCAGTATTTGGAAACATTTCACATACAGTTTGGTTAAATCAAAGTACTAGTTACAAAGAAGTAATTCATATTTACAATATTATTATTTAATACTTGCCTTAGCAATCATTTTATATAAGTTTTATCTCTCGTTTACAGCTGTTTCACCTTTTCATTGAGGTGAGAGATTTGAAACATATGAGAGATTTGTTAAGTTCATTAATGTGAGAGACTTGTTAAGTTCCATCAAGTGTCGTTTTGTGTTTTATACGTACTATGTTTTATTTATTTATGGTTTAAACACTAAATTAATCTCTGTTATTAAGTGTAACTGTGAAAAATGTTTTTGTAATCGTTCTGATGATGCCTGAAGATGAAAAGATGAAACAGCTGTAAAAGAGAGATAAAACGTATATAAAAGGATTGCTAAGGCAAGTACTAAATAATAATATTTTATTAATAGCAATCGGATATGGCTGCAAGTACAATAATGGTCATGTTTACAACTTATTACTGTATTTACCTAAGCTGCATTGAGGGACAGTACTATAAGTACAGCGTTGCTTGATAAAAATCAATTAACTATTCACAAATCTCTTACTTATATATTCCACAACTATGAATACAAAATAATGCATTCATAAAATTATTAAATAATTCCTTTGCATAAAGAACAACCGCCTCGGTATTTTAAAGACGCCAAGACTCGCATTGCTTAAGAGTGTTAAAATTTAGCCACACAATAATTTATACTGTAAAATATTTTTTATACTTAAAAAAACTAAATGACTTCACGAATCCGAACAGATTTGTTTTTTTTACAATGTCATAATAATTGCTTTATGATTTACAATATATGCAGCGTCTTTATGTTCTATCATAATATTAACAATCGAGACTTTAGTAGCGTTGTTTAAAGTATTAAATGATTTCTTTACTGAATATTAGTTTTGAAAAATGTTATTCGGCCTCCAGCTGATCCTACCCCTTATGCCACACTTTACACTACAATA
>JAGFPH010000636.1:439083-449214 GCA_018207615.1 Philaenus spumarius
GCTAAGTTAAGGCGCTGTTCAAGTTGCGTTCATAAATACGGGCCTTAGTGATTTAAAATATAATTTTATATTTATTATCCTAATTGTTTTTCGGCTGTAAAGAATTCAAGAATAGGTTTAGAATGAACAAAGAAAATGGTAAAAATGCATACATTTTCATCGATTTCCAACCTCAATGACGACTATATTTCATATTATTATACGAGTACTCTACTTTAGTTTTATAACCAACATCCTCGTTTAGGAAACATTATAAATTTATGTAATAGGCTATTTATTTATCTTCACTTTATTTATTTAGTATTATTAAAGTTGTAAGCACAAACTTTTGTAGTTTATAAAACAACTGATCTCAAGATTAGACAAGTCTCTTTAAAACTAATAATAATAACTTTGAAAAAATATATCTTAGATGATCTTAAAGAACTTATAAATAATTTTATTAAAGAACTTTATAAAATATTAATGAATATGAATATATTATATATGTAAATAATCCAGTACTTATATAATCATATACATTGTGTAAATACCTAAATGCATGTTTTCGTGCAAGAGTTTGTATGGCTACATATAGAAATAACTACATATCCTGAACTATATGTATTATAGACGTATTGAAATAACAAATTGAATACAAACTAAATGATTTATAGATATTAAAAAAAACAATTTTCTTATTATAATTAATTATCGTACATGTCAAATAACCTTTTAATAATTTATACCCACTAATAAATGGAAGTTTAAAAATATACTTTATTTACGTTTAAATCGCTTTAAAACTAATGCATCATAGTAAATAGAGAAATTTATAAAAGTGACAATAAACTAGAAATAAAAAATAATGTAAGATATTCAAAGAAAACTCGGACCATTCTATGTTTATCAAAATGTTACAGGTGCTGTTTATTGTGACCTTCTAATTAACAGGATTATACCAAGCATCCAAGAATTATATCTACAACAACTTAACAACGTATGGTTTCAGCAGGATGGGGCACAAGCTCGCTATGATGTTAGAGCTCGCCAAATGTTAAATAATACCTTTCCGAACAAATTGAATTAGAGAAGCGATGTAATGGCCGGCCAGATCTGTCTCCCCTAGACTTTTGGGTTTATCTCACAAACAATGTCTACAAAATCAAACCGAGAAACATTGACGAACTTAAAAGACGTATAACCGAAGAAGCTGCTAAAATACAACCTGGCATGATAAGAGATGTAGTAAACGGATATTACGTTAGATTGGTGCACTGTCAAATAGTAAATGAACAGCAATTTGAGCATTTATTTTAGAATATTTGGTAGTTATTAGTATCTTACAGCTGATTTCTTTTAAAAGTGATTTCACTTGGAATAAGTTATTTTCTTCTCCTTAGTCATTTTATTTTTGTTAATAACTGTTTTCAATTTAGATAAATTATTAAAAATTAAAACCATATTTTGTATTTGTTATCTTACAAACTTGCTTTTCAGGCTCTAATAAAAATCTTATTGTTTCTAAGTTATTTCATTGCTACAATAATGCTAATTAATAAAGTTTAGGTCATTAATTACAATTCGTATTTTGTAATTACATTTTAAAAGGAAGCTTTTAAAGTTGTACAAGATTACAACCAGTAATATGCGATGCGTTTTTTCTTTGATTATTTTGAGCCTAAATTTTGCGTTTTCACTCATTTGACTGATGATAACTTTAAAACGGATTGAGATATTCAAAAACGATTTAACCATAGTTTGTTTCGTCAAATTTTACATTAAAATTATGTATCACACGACTACCTTCCCATTTAAAAAAATGAAGTTCATTCCAAGATGGTGGACAAAAATTTCAAACTCACTAAAAAGTGGTTCTTTTATGGTTGTGAATAACTGCTTTTATCTCATAAGACTCGTACATTTTGAGATATCAAGCTGTTTCCAGACTTTTCAAACACCCTGTATACAAACATTTTCAGAATTTTAGACACATTACAAAAAGGCATTTAAAAAATATCCACCTTAAAATGTCATTTAAAAAAAATTGAAAACCAATTATTGCTTATAAATATTTCTCATAACACCTGATTCGAACGACTTTCTGAAACACCAATGGATGCGTAACCCATTGCATATAAATTTTACAATAAATAACACTGATCTTAACAAAAAATAAAAATGTAATGCATATTCTCTCAACATTCCATATTATGATAAGTAACGAAAGTAGGTTAAGTGCATAATGCTTTTAAAATAAGCCACAATATGAAAAGTAGAGTGGCACTTATGGTAACTCTAACTCATGTACTAAAGTACAAACAGTAGTAACGTTTACACTTGTAACATTAATAACTTTTAACAGTGGTAATTTGTAACAGTAGTAACTTGTGACACTAGTAACTTGTAGTTTTTAGGTGTAGACTTGTAACAATAGTAACTTGTAACAGTAATAACTCAACTTGTAACAGCAGTAACTAATAACAGTTGTAGCTTATAACAGTTGTAACTTGTAACAGTAGTGACTTGTAGCAGTAGTAACTTATAACAGTAGTAACTTCTAACAGGTAGTTGTAGCTTACAACAATAGTAACTTGTAACAGTTGTCATTTGTAACAGTAGTAACTCGCAAAAGTAGTATTTCAACTGTATTCACTTGCAACAAATAAATTTATTTAGTAGAAATGTAGTTTAAGTTACATTAATAATGAACTTTGCTATCATGTTTAGAGCTTAATTTCCAAGCATACAACATTTTACCTTTAAATTAGATCATGGTTGTTTATATAAAACAAATGCCAGTTTATTAATAATGTGAATCCGTATGATTTATTTTAGATGAAAACATTTACAGTTAACAGATTGGATGAAACCAAACTATGCACGTAATTAAAAATTACGTTTATTGACGTTTACTGGCTTTAATAATTGTAATGTTTATTGGCATTGCAAACACACCAGGTGTGCAATAGACCATTGATGCTTGCTTTTATAAAAAAGAGTTGTACGATCAAATAATCAGCTGTGCATAATTTTATACAGCTGTTTTATTCTACAAAACATTGTAGTATTAAAATAACTCTTTTTATTTAATGTTATTTATTATTAGTGTTCCTGAATATATGAAGGATGAACAAAAACAATTTGGAGAAGAGCAAGTTTTTAAAGCAATAATAGCCTATAGCACACCTATAGCACACCGGAAGATAATAAAATTTGACTTAAGTTCAAACAATCTGTTTAAATATTTATTTCAAATCGATAGCTTTAATATATTTTATTTTGTATACATAATAGTCACGTATTGGTGTATACAACTCAGAATCAAATATTTATTCAGAAAAGTAATTTAAAAAAAATAATAAATGTTTAAACATTGTTACGAAATAGAATGAGTTGCTGACAACTTGACAATGGCAGAGTTGCACATTTATGTAATATAGAGTATGTAGTTGTAGTTGTGTAAGTAGGACTTATGTAAAATCGCTGAATGGCTTTTATAAGTAAGCATCATACTAATGCAAAGACAAAACGGGGGAAACTGAGAGGGGGGGGACAGAGTTTTTTAATAGGGAGTACAGATAAGAAAGGAGGTCTTTTTTTAAAGGTTCTCGGGTGAGAAGAGAGGTTTTGGGAAAGGGGTTTTGGGGTGAGACGCGTGGGCGTCAAGGAGAAACCAGAGGTGTGCCAGGCCAGGTGGACGTCAAGGCGAAGAAGCTGAGCTATCCGATTATCAGAGCCACCAGGACAGAGTAAAGGTGAGGACTCAAGTTTGTTTATAAAAGGGATAATTTGTTTTATGTAAATTCTGGATCAGTTCCTGTTGGTTGATCTATTGGAAGAGTTAAATATATATTTAAAAGAATTAATATTTGGATAGTAGAAATTTGTACTCAGTTTTGCCCGTTATATAAGCATAAGTTTTAGACGGAGGTTTACTGTAATTGTATTACTACATAGTGCAGAGATTAAATGAACGTAGAGCTTTCAGAATAAAATAGATGTTTATATGTGTAGGCCTACTTATATATGTGTGATATATGTGTCAAACCTCTCACTAAAGTTAGAGCCAAGCGAGTAGCAGCTTCGTAAGAAATGGTGATAGCCCCTTCGTAATAACATCCACATGCAATTATTTCCAATTAAAAGTTCAACCTCAATATATGCGAATTGAAAAATCAAAACTATCGATCACTCTGTAAAAACATGAGTAATCTAATTAAAATACATTTCAATTCGTGCAGGACTCCTTTGAAAATAGTTGACAATCTCATTCAATTTTTTAATATTAGGCTATTTCAAAGAAAATAACTGTGCACCAAAATGTTCTGCATCATAAACACTTCGCTTATGTCCAATTTAAATGCTCGAACAGTGTTCTGTCAGGGATTATGCGACTTGATATCGTATGCAAATTCCTTCCTATCCCAACTAAAACTAAGCTTAAACCCATGAATATATTATGTTCTGCTGTGTAATGACTATCTGCGTGTTTGCATATGCCCAGGTTCTGTAAACATAGACATTTAAGTAACTTTAGTATCAGGCGTAGCATATTTTGTAGAAATGTTCAACGTTAAAAAAAAAATAATAATAAGTATTCTGATAACAACTAACTATGCAAATAATTTTAATAATAAATGCATTTGTTTTATTCTTTACTAAATGTTTTCTAAATAGTATTATTATTTTAATTTACTTTCGTTCATATCTAATAGCACCAACAATAAATTACAAACTTGTAACTGTTAGAATGGGGAATATTTTAGTTGGGAATTCAGGGGAATTACACCCTAGGGGAGTTCTTGCCAAAAGCCCTTGTCCGCAGTACTGTCTACAAGATGAGAGGGAGTAGTTGCTCAGAGGGAAATTATATATTCTGTCTTGCTTTCGTTTAATTAGCTTCTTAATGCAAATTTTGAAAATCTATTAAAGGGAGGTAAATGTTTGTACAACATTTTAAACTAGCTTTTGTCTTAATAACATAAGGCATAATTTAAGAAACTGACTCTAATATATACATATTTGAGCTGATTGTATTTAATTAGTTTAATAATTCATTACAATTCAACACTAACTGACTAAGAACATATTAATTTCATAACACAATAATTATTAGTAATAGGATGAAGTTCCTTTTCTAGGGATTAACACAGCTAAATTGACTCAGTAATAATTGCCAATCAAAAATATGTATTAAATAGTAAACTAAATTAGTTAACACATATTTATCATGTTCAATATGACTTTCAGGATTGGGTTTCTGTAAAAGAGAAAAATGTTCTACCCTTCCATCCGACTCTATTAAAAACAAAATTTAATTATATTCTAATCACTGTTTTTTTAATAAACATTGACAACACATTATTTGAAATTGGGTACACTTTTCGTTCTCTTTTCTAAAATTAGGGTTCTCTTTTGGTCAGCTAAAAGTATAAATGTAGACCAATGTCGGGTTCACATTCCTAGCTTATTGGCAAAATAACTTTACGTGACCAACGGTTAAATATTTCCTCTTGCAGATGTGACTCGGTGCGGAGTAGCAGTAACATGTGGAAGCACGTTGCGGACAGGCAGTACAGATGTTCGAAACAAAATCAATAGGCTTCTAACAGCTGATCCTACCTAAAACTAATTTTAATCTGATAAACATTCTTCAAGATCTCATTAAAACGTATGTGACTTTGTAATATATCAACAATAAAAAATAAAGATATTTGGTAAAACATTTAATGCGAAATCAAAATTCGAAGAAGTTCTTCTCTTTTGGTCCCGAATATGTTACTTCATTAAACTTTTTATAATAATAGGTTTAAAATAATTTTGGTTGTGTATAATATTTCTTTCTAACTACGATATTTAAAAAAAATTTAATTATGAAGTTAGTTACTAAAAAATAGAACTTACTATGTATATGTTTTTTATAAGTTAGAAAACAGAAACGTACTTATTAAGTAACCTCGTACTTGTACAAAAATTTGACAAAGTTTTGAAAAAAATAAAAAACTTTTTTAGAGCTCATAATTATTTGTTTATTTTGTATTTAATTTAAATACCTGATAATCCTGTTATTTTTATTTTTGCTTCAAAATGTAATCACTGAGAGTTCTTACTTGTTTTATTTAAAGATATTTTTAAACGTAATACTTTAATTTTTAACGAGACTGTTTTACATTACTGAAGTTTAGAAAGAATTCAGGAAACATATCTGAACAATAAAAATAATTTTAAAATAAATGTTAGGTAATTTTAAATTGCTACGAAGTGCAAAACGAAGAAACAAACTTCATGAAATGAAAAAAATTATCTTTTTTAATTATATTATTTGTTAAATGACCGACGCCGTTATATATTCACAGAATCGAAATAGTACCGTGAAAGTCAAAAAGTAACGAAACTAGTAGCGCTCGTTGCGTGCTTTGGTTGAAGTAGTTGCGGATTTGAATACGTTGAAGAACTGACAGCTAACTTGATTTCCATGGTGCAATTTTCTCAACAAGTGTTGGACATCATACGTCTGTGATACAGTGCTGCTCGTTGCGGTTAAGTGTTTCTAGGCCTTTGAAGGTGCACTGCACAGCATTATTAAGAATATTGCCTAAACGTTTCAATATTCCTAATAAGTCAACCGCAAAATACTGATCCTAAATGTTACATCAGAAGCATTTCAAATTTCCTTTGAAGCGGATAACGATTATTACATGCCCAGTACTCTCAGTGGCTATTCATCAAGGTACCTCTATTTATAAAAATGACCACGCTTAAACGTAGCTATTTTCGCCACTTTCTTTTTTTAATACCTTGACTCGATGGTGAAACACCCCACGAATAAAACAATACATCATTTTAACTTTGGATACATTTCCACCAGGCTTTGAGTATAATACACTGGATTCTACAGATGCATTTTGTTTATCTTTCACAGCATTTCGTGTATTGATATGCAAATAATCTTAAAACAAGTAGCGCATTTTATTGTAACAAAATAAACATCTGCAGATAAATTAATCTAACACAGCTAAGATGCAGAGCTAATCAATCTACTGCATGGAGATAACTGCAAGCGTTAATTGATGGTAGTTGCAACATTAAAAAAAATCCCTGGATAAAGGTAATGTTTTATTAACTAGTGTGGTAAAATAAATTTTCTTCTTTTTTCCCGTAAAGTTTTCAGTGCAATGATGACTCTCCTATTAACCAAGTGTCTATTGATAAAGTAGATATTGGACTTCACGATTACAAGTTGTATGCGTTCATTCAAGATAAAACGAATCTATTTCGAGTTCAAGTCAAACTTCACTCACTATATTTGAAGTTTGTATATAGTTAATTCAGAGCCCGTATATTTATATTTACGTGCTTTTCACATTTAAATGATTAATCCTTAAATATTAAAACTTGTTTTACACTTAAACATTTTTCATTATTGATGATTGTATTATGTTTAAATTGTTGTTCTAATATCTTAGTTACATTTTCTTTTGTTGTTTAGTTTTAAAGCAACTGAATATCAAATAATAAATTACTTAAATATGTAATTTATTAGAACACATACGATATTTAAAAGCTCGTTGAAAATTTCTCATTCCAAAATCGATTTGTAAACAAATGTAAATAAGTAGTAGTTAGTTTCTTAGTAAATAGTTGCCTAAATAGTTATAGAATACACATAGTTCAGATCTGTAATCATTTGCATATTTATCTAAAAATAAAATGTATAAGATATCAATTATTTGCATGTATAATATCAATCAGAATTTTATTATGTGGCACTATCCTTTAAAGACGGTAACATATTTTAGATTATTACCTGATTTAGTCGAACAGTTATGTTTTACGATTAAAATATTTACAGCTAAACCAATACTACATTTCCAATATTTGTAGAGCTACTCATACTGGCCTTGGAACTACTTCCTAGTTAAGGTAATTGTGTTTCAACAAGAGTAATTCAGGTTCTGTCAACAATCTAACTTAAGGCAAGCACGTTCAAGTTGATCAGAGTAATCATGTATTCCCTTAACAATCAGACAAATTGGTAAGCCAAGTCGTACTAACTACATATCTGTGAAAACAATCTTCATTTAATATAACTCATTACATGAATTTTTGTCTAAGAGTAATTGCTTTGACTTTATTAACGAAAATCCAATCAAATGCTTTGCACAAAAGTAAAAAGTTGTATAATGGTATCAGTTGTTAATCCTTTTTTCGAATTATATAACGTTTATCTAATCCTCGTAAATCATAATGATTTTTACCCTTGATAATATATCATTATTTAATTTAACTCTGTTATTTTATTAAGTATTACAAGATTTCAATGTTCATTGAAATCTTTAAGCTACAGAACAATGAATTTATAAACTACAAAAAGCCGAAGAATAACAATTAATAAATAAAGCAAATATTTAGATAAACTAAAACCTGAGCACAAAATCTCACAATAAATACGTTTACTAACCTCAAACGCGTATCAACGGCAATGTCGCCATCCTCAGTGATGCACGGGCTACAGTAACAAAACTATAACTGATCTAACATATTTCGTTCTTATTTAGTTCATATTTAGATCTTAGTGTGACTACGCACCGTAAACGTATTTATTGTGAGATTTTGTGTTCAGGTTTTAGTTTATGTAAGGTACTTTCTCACAAGTCAAGCTCATTAGTTATTTATTTTTTAAAAGCAAAAATTAAATAAATATTACATGATTATGTAAGAAGTTTCATAAAAAAGGAACCAAACTTCTGTGGAGAGATTCATTTATCCAGTAAAACTCTTCTTCACCTTCGAGAGAACTCGGAGCGCACAGTGTAATTTTAATAAAATTTGTCCCAGTAGAGCCAGTGACCTTGTAGTGGCGGGGACATCGGGCAATTCAGGACTGAAAACATATGTTTAAGCGTCTGCTAATCACTCACTTAAAGTTCTCCTAGTTTAAGCACCATCCAATACAAACAGGAGACGACCTTTGTAGGTTGGCTAGTAGCGCCGCATACGACTGGAATCGCAAGCCGCTAGATCGTTAAAACATGCATTCGTAACCTATTGTTTCGACTTCCTTTTAAAAATAAATAATTAGGGAATAACTTAATAAATGCAGTATATTTTTTACGCGTGGCAATAAAATGTTTAGATTTTGATTTTAAAAACATCAAAAAGGTATTCAAAATAAAACAGATTTTATTTTATTTAATTATAACTACAAAAGAAGGGGCCACCCATTTCTTTCAATTATGACGTATAAGACATATACACTTTAAAACAATTTAAGAAGATTCAAAACTTTTAATTTAAAACTGATTTACGAATTGTATATTTTAGCTGTTTTACGCAAGGCGAAGGAGACCCTTAAGAAAACATTTTATGTAAACCTAAATACTTTGTTTAAAACAATCCACCATTTAAAAAAATACCACCGTATATTCGGACCTGGATAATATACTGGATTTAAATTTAGCAGACGTATTTTGCATGTAATGTTACTTTTTTAGCATATATTCAAATCGACTGTTTTTTCTTTAACTGAAATGTCAACCTGACTATTAACCAAACATAATTTCTCAGCGGTTGCCTAAAACAACTTAGTTTACTATCCAAAGTTTCTTTAGAATTCCTTACATTCATTTTGTATATTTTCTTTCAATTATTTAAATATTGCGACTCTGAATTTATTCAATATTTGGTAGTAATACATACATTAAACAAAAGCCTATTATTATATTTCCTTAAAAGACGAGATATTTTCCCAATTTTGTTAAAACAATTTAAAATTTATATTATTTAAATTTAAAAAATATTTCGTATATTTCTTTATGACAGTATATTTTAAGTATAGTGTAAACATTCTGCTTGAATATGACGTGAGTACAACTGTTTACTCTATGTTTCTTATTAAACAACTTATACATAGATATTTTATTTAAATAACATTTTGATATTTTAGCAAACAACAAGTCAAATTTTTATTATAACACACAAATTATAAAATCCGTTTTGGAATAATACGAGAAAAGGGTCTAAAGGTAAAAGAAAAGAGTAATGCTTTATTTGAGTCTAAAATGAAACACTACTACACCCACTGACAGTCTCCCGGAGTTACATTTCCCTTAAAAATCTTCAGTGTATTAGGACAGAAACATGACTTTC
>JAGFPH010000636.1:449224-466391 GCA_018207615.1 Philaenus spumarius
TATTTCATTTTTTGTTTATCGCACTTTAAAAGCATCACCTATACAAGCAATTGTAAATAGTCTATTAAGAATCATCTTAATATAATTAAATTATAAGTATCATAACAGTAAATGAGTATACAATCATAAATGTTCAGTTCTGTGTTATAAAATAGCAAATAGCTAGACAAATAGAATAGATCGGATATATGAGTCACGAATTGTTCGGAAATAAATTGCAAAGAAGCTTCGTTAGAAAAACAAATCTACTATTAATATATTATCTATTATTTGGCAGGATTATTTGCTATTTAATTAAACCAAACCAGTTGTAAATCACAAACCACTAAAACATGATAATGGAAAGCTAGATATATTGTTGTTAATGTTTTGTTTGAAATTGTTTCTAAAAATTTTCTTATGACGTTACAATAAGAGAGCGTCATAATTAAGGTACAAAAACAGAAAATCGTCCACAGCTCAAAAATGGTTTGGAATTTTTGTGATTCCTGAAGTTCACACTGTGGATTACTTCCTTCTTCTACCAATCTTAGAGATTCTTTAGATTGTTGATTTTTACTCTAGATTTATGTAAGTAGTTTTTTCCTCAAAATAAAATTGATACATATTTTTAAATCAAATTTACAATGGTTAAAATATTTTAATGATTTCGTAATGTACACAATATTGCTAAATACAATTCCGTGACAAATGCCTGTACCTCAGTAGTGTTTTAAACGTTTCATACCTGGAAGAATATTTTATTACCATATGTTAGAACTGTCACAAATTTAAACTGTGAATTAAACTAACACGAATCTGAACCCCAAAAAACTGTCACAATTTATAATTCAGTTTCTGTACTGAACATAAGTTAGAACAGTATCAATTTTAAAGTTTTTCAATTCAAATGTAAGGTTTTCTAATTATAAAGATACTTATTTACTATGCAAATTGTGGTTTGAACTGCTGCATTTTTATGACCGGCAAATAGTATGATTCATGGAACAAAGATATGAAGTCATATTGTTTTCATTAATCCCATTCTAGAATTAATTAATGCGTTTAAAATTTAAAAATACAGAGACTTTTTTATAATTTTATTTAATATGGCTTTACATATCTGTTTTTTTTTTTTTTTTTATATATTTATATATAACAATACCTGCACAGGTCACCTATAGTTTAACATCTTAGATATCATTACTCAAAGGTAAATAATCTGCATTCAGGTGTTTTAGATTAAGGTATACTTAACAATGTGGGAAGTGACAGGTGGCTATTGTGTTAGGTTTAGTGATTTGCATACAACTACACAATATAAGAGTGATGAGGCTTTGTTGATACAAAACAGGTTTAAATTGTAAATTTCCCTTACGGAACAATTTACATTGTATAACAGTTTATACTAGTTGTATTTTTGTTTTGTTCCAACTGATACGATTTTGTATATTATACAAGAAGGACATTGTTTAAGGCAATGTTCGTTTACTTCAGGCAAATATAAGTAGATTGTGAGGATACTTAGTTACTAATTATATGCAACATTTAAGTGTGTATTCAACATTTTTTAAACAGAGTGCAGAAACATATAATCGTTTTATTTTATAGGGTGAAGGTTAATGTTTTCGTTGAATTGCAAACAAGTGTTATTTTATTTTGATTAGTTTGTGTGACTTTACAAAGTGCGAGTGCTATTAACATAACTAACATTATTATTTTATTTGAATGCATGCTAAAATTATACTGCTTTGGTACTTTTCTTGTAAAGGGAGCAATATGAATGAAATACAATCTATAGTGTGCTATTACATTTAAGTTGTAAGAGTCAACATATTTTGTTTGTAAATGACTTTAAATATACGTTGCAGTTGTATTGAATGAACTTCGTGTATTATAAAAGTCATACTAAGCTATAATTTTAAGCTCGATCAGATGTTTAATTAGATTACTAAACATAATATCACCTTAATTTCTGTTTGATGGTTACTTGTCAGTTCATTTATACAAATTATAGTTAATTGTTAATCAAACAATCCATACGCATTAGTATATGGAGTAAAACTACTTATATTGTAGTATAAATTATTATTTTACCTAAAATAATACTTTTTTATTGCCCGTATAAACCACAAAACATTAGAGAGTCGTGGTTTATAACCAAACTATTAATATTGGTGGGAATTCATAAGGAGCCGATTTGATACTGAATCAATTTCTTACCTTTATTTGCATATTAAAACTGAAGTTACCAATTTCAGTTGTGAACTCATACGTTCTATCAGTTGCATTCCCAAGATAATTTCTGGTACTACTTCTGCTTCAGTATGTTATGCCTTCCGCAGGCAGCACTTGACACACACTTTCAGACGTCACTCATCAATATCCAGACTATTGTCGAAAAACACTTAGAGTAAAGTTGTCGAAGTTGTCGTGGTACAAAAACCAAGAATATAGCGACGATAACGTAAGATTTAAACGCAAAATAACATTTGACGAACGATTTATGTAAATCTAGCCTCATGATAAGAATTACTAATATGTTGTAAATTTATAAATAATTCTTGAAACAAACTGATGATTTCATAAGAAGCACAAGAACGCAGTTGCATTGTAAATATGAAGCAATACCTGTAGCTAACAAAATAACAATTATTTATATAGGTAAAGTATATCTCCAATAATGCTGTAAAATTGGCACAATACTTTTACAAAATAGTTTTCTTTTGTGATAAGGTATTGTCGAGAAAGTACTTGCAAATAATTCTTACATATTATATTCGAAGCAAGAATAATAATTCATTTCAATCAGTTTCCAATTCATCCGATCACCTAAAAATCAAGGATTTTCGGATTTATCGCTCTAAGTACGACGGTCGCCGACTTTTAAAGCTATAAAGCTGTCACGCAGAATAACTTATTGGGGTGAACAAATTTCATGCGTCTTTGTCTGCCAATGTTAAACTAAATGTATCAAACAATATACTGAACACTTGTTTGTATAAATACGCTAGCTTTGGCATCCGTTATCTACAGTTTAAAAAGTGTACCTCCTTCCAGGTTTTTAGGAGTGAAATGTTTAATTAGTAATAATATACAACCTAAATAACTTGGAAAGACAATGCTTACTACACTCAATAATACCCTTCCTTCGCCCAAACATATATTTGAAATTTTTTTTTAATAATGGTGAATCTTTTTAATAATTTAAATGATTGAAAAATATAAACTTACCAGAATGAGTAGGCACACCTCTAAACGAAAACAAACATAAAAATTCAAGACTCCGTTTGTGTATGGGATGAAATCATTCGTTTTAAGGAGTACGTATGTCCCAGAAATAAATTTCTTTCTTTTTTTTGTCATAATTTTTAAGAATTTTAGACGGTTGCAGTTTTTTTTCTGTAATTAACTTGTATTATGTGATCATGTTTTTATACAAAGTAAATTTAAATTTATTTAGATATTATTTTCTGGAGTTCTAAAGTTTTTTTAATGTTATTTTTACTCTTTGTAATTTAAAAAATAATTGTAAAGGTTATTTTTGGCAATATAAAGAGTATACAAATTACTTAAATGTCTTATTCTCTTTCCATTTGTAAGATACAAGCTTTTAAAAGTGCAATTACTGTTCTAATGTTAGTATAAATACTTTACATAATAGTATTAGATGCGAAAACAGAGGGGAAACTCACGTCAGGCAGAAACAACTGTTACAGGCATAATGTACTTATTGATGTTTCGCAAACCTCTCTGTATTGCTTCTCTAATAACGGCCTTAAAGACATTATTACTGCTCAAGAAAAATCCGCAGTGGGAAACATCTGCAAGATAAGACTATTTAATTTATTTTCGTTTAAAATGTAAAGTACTTGAAAGAAAGTGTATGTTATGTAAGTACTAGTAAGCCACGTTAAAAAATCACAGACAGATTACTTAGATACACATCAGAAATACATGATCGAAAAAAATATATTTAAACAACTGACTTCATCTAGATCTACCTATGATGACGGTGATTTTTAACTCGGTAATTGTGTTCAATTATAAGTTAAACTGTAGATTGTATAACTGTAGGCCTATTTGTGAAATCATTTTATTTATGTCCATTATTACATATCCAAATAAAGATAAAAGTATTATTTTAATTGCTTTCTATCAAAGCATTAGATTAATCATATTGATAGATCGAACAATTTAGGAATTATTAATATTATAATTAATAAATTAATAATGGAATATGTTTTTATGTTATACGAAGATGTACGAATGTTCCCGAAGTTAAACGAATGGGTATCTCTTCTTTAAACTTGTAAAATTGAATAATTATATTGAAAATAAAAAGTTGCATTATATTCATTTTATAGCCTCAATGCAAATATTATAACGTATTATAGGCTAAATTAGTTCTGTAACTCATATTTAAAAAAAATAAATTTCGCAAGACCTATATTGATTGAAGTTGTAAAATAACAACAAAGTATAATCTACGCTAAGTATTACACATGATGAGTGAAACCAGCTGTTATATTATGTTGTTACTCACGTACGTATGGACGTACACTCGCTTTTACAGGAGTTGATTATCGGCACAATTTACCATCGTATTCAAACAACAATGTTATATAATCAACAAATAGTTATAAATTATATATGATGAACTTATCAAAATCTATTATGTTTACAAAATTATTTCTCCACTTTTTATCAATAGCAAAAGTAAGACTTATCTGAATGATCTGCAACATCCAGCTAAGACTGTGATTTACCAGTCTGTAGATTTAGCGTTTGAAAAAGAAGACGATCTTCTCTCTGAATTCTTTAATTTTAAATTGATTTAATTTATTCAGACAAAATACCACGACAAAGACGATTGACGGGCCGCCAGTGAACAGTAAGTACCAAACTAATTGAAAATATTATGTAATAATTCACTTTCGTGCAATAAAAGAAGGGAGAACAATATTACAAATTATGTAACATAGTGATGCAAAAATAATTCCCAGTAGCGAAGCACAGGTATTCAGCTAGTAACGTATATAAATACAAAATTTTAACAAATAGGCCTACAGATTTATAATCCTTATAATTGTACACATTTACCTAGTTAAAAACTCCCGTCACCAAAGTTAGGTAGGCCTAGATAAAGTCTATTGTTTTAAAAAAGTATTTCTTAAATAATGTATTTCTGATGTGTATCTAATTATTCTGCATGTAATTTTTACGGGGGCTTACTAGTATACAGTAGTATGAAGATCTATATTTTATGCAGAATTGATTGTTTTCAATTCATATTTAACCTGAATGAAAAAGGTTTTCTTACAATTATTTTTTAAACTTTAAAATTTAAACTTATAACTTGGATATGAGTTTGAAATACAATATTTTTAGTTTATTCACTTTTTTTAGTCTTTGTTTTGAATGAATAAACAAAAGACAAGTACACAAAAACTGTAAAATATACATTTTGAAATGTTCGTTTAAAAGGAAGAGAAACATGTAACTTGTTACAAACGTATTTGCATAGTTTATTTCAACGGTAATATTTATGTTTGTAAAGAATGATAGCACCGGTCTCCTGTGTGTCATTCATCATACACCCAGACAGTTGAAATAAACGGCATTTGAATTTGAAAAACTGAAACGGGAAAAGTTTTAATTTTTTGCTTACTTTTAATGTCGCAGTACTAAAATAATCTTACTGCATGAAGTAAAGGGAACATAGTACGTTTACAGTCCATCGTTTTTTTATAATAATTAGGTATATATTAATTGATTCAGTAAACTATGATTATAATAATTAAAGAGTTACAATTATTCTTGTTTCATAATTATAAACAACGTACCGTTTCACAATTTTAAATAAAGTGTGTAACTAAAAGTATGTAAATAAAGTATTATGACGTCACAATGTATGAACTCAGGTAAATGAATTTACTAATAGCAAAAAGTATGCACAAACTATTGCGCTAAACTATTACTAAAAGCCATTACTAATGTTACTAATTAATTAGCAGGTGTTGCTGGAACGACATACTTTATTTACAATCAATCTGGTTGTAACACTTCTGAGTTATTTCATTACTAAAATACATTGATTTAGTTCGCAAATATTGATTTGGGGTAAAGTATGTAAGAAGTGAAACATATTGGTGTTTTTCGTTTTAATGTCAACAATCTACTGTTTAACTGTGACAAACTGCATTTTCTGGTAATATTTAATTGAAATAAGTGTGTGGCACTACAATCAAAATCTTCGACAAAATAATCTTTGATAAACATCGGCTGGACTGATATACAAATATTAGATCGCGTACTCTACGTGTAATGTTTTAATAATGTATTGACTATCTAGGTAAAGGACAAAGCTTTGATGATGAAGTAAAAACTACGAAACAAGTTAATACTATCGGTTAGAAGAAGTCACATTTTGACGGGAACTGTTTATAAGATAACGTTATTGTCATTTCACACAATAACTTGTATAAAGAAATTTATTGTTAACATTCATACTATTCATTTGTGACAATCTGAATTTTTTGGTGTCATTTAATCGAGCTAACTTTATGCCACTGCCATCAGAATCCCAAACAACATAATCTGTCAAAAATCGCCGAAAGGTTGTATAAATATTACTTGTCGTGTACTGAGTGTTTTTCGAGTTTTAAAAATGTATTCACTACCTAAGTAGAGTGACGAAGCTACGATGATGGAATGAAAGCTCCGAAACGAGCAAGTTTTATCGATTAGAAGAAGCCACGTGAAGGGAACTAGATATAACCTAATTTCATTTGAATTTCATACTTTAACTTGATTACTGAAATAGAAAAATAATTTATGTATATGTTTAGCACTAAATTGCTCATAACTTTAAACTATAAGTCTCAAAAGAGAGACTAAATTGAAAAAATTCCCATTTGCTAGCCAGTCTAAAATTTTAAGAATTTTCTTAAAGTACTTTTATTTAGTGCCTATCATAGTGGATATTTATATTTCACATATTTAGTTCACACATAGTGCACATAGTTCACATATTCACATATTCACACATAGTTCACATATTTATATTTTAAAATCAAAAGTCTTAAATCTATAACAAATTTATTTCTATCATTTCTATAAATCTATAACAACAGATTTCCTGCACCTAACTTTAGTTAATAGAACATTCACCAACAACAATATTAAAAATGTGTATAAAAAAATGTTCTGTATGCTGATCTACAATTTTTAGAAGCTGCAACCCTAAGATTATTGGATTCATATCAATTTCTGGATTGTTTATTAATCATTAATCGATTGTGTGTATTGAAACGGAGCTTCATGCAACTTTCAAAGCCTTATGTTGTCTTCCCTGAAAGAAGGGAACATAAATAATCAACAACAGTATATCAATTAACACCAATCACATCATAATCAACATGTTTTACAAACCTTTCTTATTAATTATTTAAGTGTATTTTGTAACAAAATATCATAGACACTGAACAGTGACTTGTGTTAGATTGGAAACTCGTCAAACTAAACTGGGTTCCTAAGTTCACCCTTTGAAGAAGGGTCTCTTACAACTTTGACCAACAAAGTCTTGAGTAACAAAACTAGTAGAAGCGTATAAATGTCCCAGAAGAGAGTATATAGTTTACCCTATAGCAATACCAAATAAGATTGTATTATTAACATACTGAAATCTGTATTAAATTTATTACTCATCTTTTAGCATGAAGGAACAGCTCAGAGCTAATTTGTGTAAATGGTGAGAAATATCAAAGTTTTAAAACCTTCTGAAGTTGTAAAACTTAAGACTATTGGATTTAAAACAAAATCTTTTTGATACTGACAATTGTTTCTAGTTATTTATTATGTTCCATATAAGTCAATGAAATGGTGTACAATATAATGGGAAAAGAATGACATATTTGAATTTGGAAACTGCTACTATTTTTTCAGATTTTTCCTTTTATCTTTTACTATGTTTTGAAACATTTTAAATTCAGATTTGTATGATACAAGTTGTTCTGAAATAGGTAAATTTTGTTTTTAACTCATCAAACTAAGCTTGGCTCCTACTAACTTCAAAATTTGATTAAGATCACTTACAACATCGGCCAAAACATTTAGCCCCAGTAACAAAATACAAATTAATTACGTTGTTTATTGCAATTATATTAAGGGACAGTTTTAAGTGCGTCTTTGATTGAAATCAATGAATCAATTTGACATACTGGCAGATTTAAAATGGAAAACTAATACTGTGTTTTTTTCTGTTCATTTTGCTTTTTATCTTTTATTACGAGTTTTGCATTAGGACGGATAGTTTTAAATACAACTTTGCTTGAAATCAATAAATCTTTTAACAAACATCTTGTTGGTGTAATAAACAGGGTGTCTTGCGACCATATGAACAAACTTTGTCACGTTATTCAGCATGTCAAAAGAAACAAAAAATGTAATATAACATGTGTCCTACCTCATTCCGTTTTCGTTCTGTCTGTCTGTATGTGTTTTTTACAAAATACTTAATATTTTTAGATGTAGAAATGATATTCAGCTCAAACTTTGTACACCTATTTGGTACGTAACCTTTTATCAGTGTACGAAAAATTAGAACAATATTTTAAATATTTTCAAAATGGTGGCCGTTTATAATTTTTAAAGTCAAATATCTCAAAAACCGCTAACTTTACAAAAAAATTACAAGAGACAAAATTTTACTTTTTGAATGACAAACTCAATGTTTTTTTTATTTTTTCAATAGTTCAAAGGACAACAGAGATATTGACAAAAAAAGGAAAAATGTATTTCTTGGTAGTTGTCAACAATACCCAGAATGACTCTAGAAACAAAATATTTTAAAGTTATTTTGAGCTAAAATAATAATTTATTTGCATAATGTTCCGAGCACTTTCTGAGCTGATTCCACTAGCAAAAATAACGAAAAAAGTTAATTTATTTATAGGTCTGGAAATGCATTGTTAGATAGTTACAGCTGGCGAAAGATTTCACCCGTGTTTTAGATTACTCACACAAATGAATCCCTATTGAATTATGTAGGGCGTTAATTAATTAAATCTGGCGTTTCTGTGAGTAATCTGAAACACGGGTAAATCTTTCGCCAGTTGTAACTATCAAACGAAGCATTTCCAGAACTATGAACAAATTAACTTTTTTCGTTTTTTTTGCTAGTGGAATCAGCTCAGAAAGTGCTCGGAACATTATGCGAATAACTTATTATTTTAGCTCAAAATAACTTAAAATATTTTGTTTCTAGAGTAATTCTGGGTATTCTTGACAACTACCAAGAAATACATTTTTCCTTTTTTTTTGTCAATATCTCTGTTGTCCTTTGAACTACAGAAAAAATAAAAAACCATTGAGTTTGTCATTAAAAAATTAAACTTTTTTGTCTCTTCTAATGTTTTTGTAAAGTTAGCGGTTTTTGAGATATTTAACTTTAAATATTATAAACGGCCGCCATTTTGAAAATATTTAAAATATTGTTCTAATTTTTGGTACACTGATAAAAGGTTACGTGACAATTAGGTGTACAAAGTTTGAGCTGAATATCTTTTCTACTTCTAAAAATATTAACTATTTTGTAAAAAACACATACAGACAGACAGAAAATGGAATGAGATAGGACACATGTTATATTACATTTTTTGTTTCTTTTGACATGCTGAATAACGTGACAAAGTTTGTCATTATGGTCGCAAGACACCCTGTATAATTAGTACATTCACAAAATATGTTATTTAATATTTTCTAAAAATATTTAAGTGAATGAAATTCACTCGATTTGATTTAAAGTGTTTGCAGCGAAGTATCAAAGAATTTTTGAAAACCTATACGAAATAATAAAATAATACATACTCGTATATATGTTTTTTACAATGTATAAAACTAATACTATGTTTTTTTTCTGTTCATTGCTTTTTATCCTTTATTACGATTTTTGCATTAGGACAGATACTTTTAAACACAACTTTGCTTGAAATCAATGAATCTTTGAACAAACATCTTTTTGGTGTAATGTATAAATTGTACATTCACAAAAATATGTTATTTAATATTTTCTAAATAATATTTAAGTAAAAGAAATTTAAGTGAAGTATCAAAGAACTTTTCATAACCTAGATGCGAAATAATACATACTCGTATATATGTTTTTTACAATGTTACAACTATGCTATAACAATGGTACATAAAAGCTTTAATGGCTGCATTATATTTATCATAATCTTAATTGATGAAGACTTTAGTAATTCCAACAAATGTAGTCTATTTTAAGTTTAAAATATTCAAAGATTATTTAACTGAAAACAAAATATTCGTTTTGAACAATCTGGGCGACCACAGGAAATAACTTCCATTTCCTTAGGTGTTTCACACTTAACAACTTAATAGTTTTATTGCGATAAATTTTCCATTTCTCGAAAACGAATAATTCGATCTCATTTTGCAAAGTGAATAACAAAACGTAATTAGTTTTGTGTTTTTGCTAAGCTTATTTTTGGAAATAGAGTAATGTATGAATCCGTTTTATGGATCCAAAGTGTAGGGCCCTTAGCTGGCTATCGCTCGGCTAAAAGGATTACCCACTAAAAGACACAATATTATTATACTCCTTTGTAAAAGTCTATAGCATACTTTACCATGGTATCACTTAGTGGCATAACCGTCTGACTCGGTCAGTAGCTTCATTCAGTATTTACTGTTCTTATCTCTTGTACTAAACCAAAAGTAATTTCATATTTAGTAAAGCTGCATCTTAAGTCGGTTACTGTCTTATGTAATTTTCTTATGCATTTCATCTGCAATTTGACTTCAGTATGCCAGCTATCAGGAAGTATTTACGACACTGCTACTACTGCTGAGTACATTTCTATCCCTAGACCAACCTTTACAGGAACATAACGTATGCTCAACATTATTAAAATATTTACACGGTGGTGATTGTTGTGCCACTGAAATAAGAATAACGTGCATCTATTTAGTTTAACTACTTTATTGTTCATAGTTTGTTGCAAATCAGCTCTTACCGTATAAAGTTCATTGAACATAGTTCATAGGAATACTGTATCTCAAATGACATCTACTTTGTTTTGAATTAAATAATGTTTACAACTTTTACATAAAAATAAATTAACATAACCTCTTTTCATATTAGTAATGATAATAAAAACATAACAAGTCGATGTTTTGACAAATACACTGCTATTATCTTATATGACATCTCCTTTGTTATGAAGAGTGATGAATAAATTTATTATTTCTTTCTCTTATTCCTAAAACAATTCAGTCCCTAATAAACTGTCTGTCAATGTTCCAAATTCACATGAGCTACTTAGATCTCTTAAATTTTTGACGTAATGGTCGATTTTTTGTTCCCAAATAAAAATAAATGTATTTCATGTGTTATATTTCTTTCGGGCAAAAAATAATCATCGAATTTTGTTATTCAAGTTATTATGACTTTTTTTATTTTATAAATTGGTGAAATTAATGTATATTTGTATTGCTCAATCTTCAACTGAGTTCAATAATAATGCTAGTCTATACTCACTACTTTCCTCTCAATAATTTTACTTGCAGTAATGTAGATTGAGAATTTCTGCTCGTGCAACTTCCAGTTTTTACCTGAGTGTTGCAACTTGTATCGCCATTGTTGAGACCAATCGGCTTTAACTTCCCGCTATTCTACTTATTAGGGTTGGGATTACTACCCTCTTCACCCAGGTTCAAACATTACTTTAATATGTTAGTAACAAATAAGGGACAGATCAATAACAATGCACAGTGGTTCAGTGGTAATACTTATTTTAACATTAATTTATTTGTAAGCCCTTGCAACTATAGATAACATACAATTTCTCACATTACCTTACACTTATGCTAGATACATTTCCTTTACTAGATATCACATTCGTAGGACAGACTTAAACAAGTTACTAAATTAACTTCCGTTAAACTTTTGACTCCAAACTCAATAAGATATCAATAGACTAAGTATTCTGTCACAGATAATTCTTTTATCTGTGATTCTGTTTACTCGCTCAAATCTCGTTCTACTGCAGAACCGGTTTCGTCCTTCAATCTCGTGTAGACCTTCTCGTAGTGTTGACCTGTCCCGTGCTGTCCAGCATCCGACCCTTAGCTTCACAATACTTGGACAAATCTCGACCCAAATCCTTACCTAACCGGACTAGCTTCCGGCCCCACAATTTAACAGACTGGCCCTGAATCTAGATTAGGGTTATGCTTATATAATCCATCCAACTTCCGTGTTGACAAACTACACTGCTCTTACGTGCAACACCAAAACACTTCCGCCAAGCTCATTCTTCCTTATTATCCTTCCTTGTTTACCTCCATATCTGTCTTACGCAAAGTAATATCTTTACATTAAACATACTAACTCTAATAATGAAAATAACTCATATATATTTTTTATTAAACACCCTATATTCGTAACATACTCTACTCACTAATGATACTAATTTTAGTCGGACTAACTGTACTTTATTACTTTTACTAACTCGCTGCCTTTTATAATATATTCACTGCTTTATATTGCGGCCCTTCTACCGATTGTGCAACGATTTGTTATTGGAGAATATAAACATGGCAGTATATCTAGTTTGACTACTTTATTGTAACTGTACAAATTCAATTGCCCACAGTTCACAGGCCTAGAGTATCTTACACGGCAGTGACAGAGAACTTATCACCTTATAGAGATAATCAGATTCTGTAAGAGCCTGACACAGTTGTAAATTCCTTTTGCAGTGTTTCATCTCGAACTAATTTAAAGGTTCCTCAATATATGGTTGGGGATCGGACGGATCTTTTATCTTCTGGTTTTGGAAACACGTTTTTGGGGGAATCTCAGTCTTGTACATTTTTTCACTAGTTTACTTTGCCTTCAACCTCCTGAGCAGTCTGATTTACTTATGGCCATTCCTCTGCCGTTGTGTCTTCTGGAGGTAAGCCTTCTAATATCATTCTGCCGATTAGGCCTACCGCGTTGCAAGAATACGAGGTTTTCCTAACGTTTGCTTCTTTAAGTCATTAGCTTATATCTGGGCTACGTACAACATTTGAAAGAGTATTAGGTTTAACAGAAGTCTTCATTTTCGTTACTATGGTATTCTCGTGACATATAGTTGCTTTTATTTCTTATGAATTTGTCTAGCGGTTGAAATGGATTATTACAATACACTATTAATAAGCACTATTTTTTCCTGTTAATAAATACGGCTGCAATAATTTGTATGGCTGATACTATACATTCATACCGTTTTTATCACTATATAAATTAATTTCATAATTATTTAATTATTAAAAATTATTATTATTTAATAATTTGTATAAATTTGTCGTATAAATCAACATTATCCACAAGATCTTCATTTTGTAATTTAATGTAAAAACTTGTATAAAATTTTGCATTTCTTTTTAAGAAAACAGTGCATAGCCTACAAAATAAAATTACTGGCCCTATTTTTATTGTTTACTTTTCCTTTTATTAATGTACTAATTTAAGTCAATTATTTTAATCTTGATCACAAAACCGATCCTTTAAGACCTTTCAAAAATTATTTTTGTTAATATGTTGTACGTTTAATTGTTTTTTTAAATTTTATTTTTCCTTAAAAATTATATTGCATTCCTAATTAGAGATTAGTAAAAATTTATAGAAATATACATTTTACATAAACACGTAAATAAATAAATATGGAAAAATATAATTTTTCCTACGCTTGTTATAAAAGTACCTCTTGCCACACTACTGTCAGAACCCAAAGTAGGTGTTTGCCGCACGTGTGAGCCAAAGTGAAATGTTAATCAAATGGGATTTACTTTGCGTATCCGGGTAAGCAAAGTAAATGATAACGTTCCCTTGGCAGTGTTTTCATTATAGACAAATGTTTATATACTATTCATGTTCTGACTTTTAAACATCAAACAAGTCAGCTGTTCCATTGTTCGTTTATTATTTCCTAACCTGACATTGCTATTTTTGATAGTAAGTTGTAGTTAGGCTATTTAAGAGTTGTTATAACTTAAGACGTAAATTACCGCCTCGGCTTCAGCAAGCGTAGGAAAAATCTTATGTGCAACACGAGCGCAAAGTGTCTTTGCTGCATTCGAGAAAATTGCCTAACGTTTCTCTCGTGCATCAAAGTGGCACTTTGTGCACATGTTGCACAAATAGTTATTAAACGTTCTTGTTCTATAATATGTATTTAGTTCTTTCAAGTGAAGGTAATCAACACAATTTTATATTTTACCAAAACTGAGCACTAAAAATAATTTATCACAGGTTGACCACATGTATATATATAATATTTTGAAACACAGTAACAGAAATAATTATTTGGTTTTAACAATATAAGTTGTATTGTTCATCAAAGAAGAACCAGGTGCAACAAATTACAGATGTCACCTAATCAATATCAAGTAAGAACATTTCCACAACAAACGTTAAATCATCATCATTTTGCTTAATGATCAACTTGTCTCTTTCGCAGCTTAGTAATAAATATATGTGTTGGTTACCTTAACTGCGCTTGCAATTTATCATTGTAATATAGGAATAAATTGTTTAAAATACACCCAAGCTATAAAATATTAATCAATGTGAATCAGCAGACTATTCATCTTATAATAAAACTATTCTTTTAAAAAAATTATTGTATGCAGACTAACTTCTACAGACTTTTTTTATAACATGAAGGGGTTTGTATATTAATATAAATAAGTAGAAAAGTTTTGCTATTTCTATTCCTAAACTCTAACCACAACTGCATCCCTTTCGAATTATAGAAAATCAAGTTCTTTAGAGGTTTTTAATTTGATGTATCATAAGTCATAAGTGTTCATTGAACATTTTTGAGTTGGAGGTTGTATGAGGGCTACAGGAGGGGATTTTAAAAATAGGTTTTCTTAGGTTCCCACTGACGGTAAATAACTGTCCCGATATCAGATTTTATATATTTATTTCCATTTTTGAAATGATAGAGGTGGTAAGTTTTAAAAAATCACCCTGTATACAAATCTCGTTTTATAAACACCAGGATCAGTGCACATTTCACTGACGTCGTAATAAAGGCAACTGCAATAGCTTTACATGTAAATATTATTCAGCAAATAAGGCGAAAAGTGTGAATAAAAGAAGGAACCATACTATATTGCATTTCAAATATTTAAATACATGAATATTTTAACTCATCAGTATTCAAAGAATCAAATTTAAATAAAACTTATATAAATAGTTTTTAAAGTCTGCCGTTTCTAACAAAAGATTTGCGGTACAAGGCCCTATGTGGTTCAATTTATTACAAAAATTCATGTTATTGTTTTACCTAAACTGTTTGACTGGAATAAAATTTGCATTTTACTTTTAATCACTAAACGATAGAAGATAATCTATTTAAGTTTTATTGATTATTAGTTCCAGTAAAGGTTCGTAAAATCTCTGAAATATTGATTTCAATAAATTCACAGAAACTTGATATCCTCAACTCATAAAACAGTGAGAATCAGTGATATTTTATCAGCAGGGGAAAATATCTTGAGCTTGTTACATTGTCATTATACACCAGGAAAAACTCCTGGAAGCCTCCTTGAGGAAACATTTTGCTGAACAAGAAGAAGACAAGAAAGAAACGGAAGCAGTACTGCCGCATTACTATAGCCGAATTTTCTTTACATGGGTAAAGACAAACATAATTTATAGAGAGTTTTGTATGCATTTTGTTCCTTGTTCCGAGAACTGTACCAAAAATATCTTTGCACAGGATTATAGTAAATTTAATTGGCTTTCGAATTATATAACTCACAAAAATTTTACTAGGGCTTAAGAGTGGGAGAAATTATGCAATTTCCTCGCTCTAACATTACAGTTTGGGTGAATCAAATAGGCCGCCATTTTACGTCGAATGAAAATCTAAACAATTTATATTTGGGAAATCCTACAAGGACCCTTTTACAAAAACATCTGCAATTTTTAAGCATATTTACTACCATTTATCAATCCGGGAATAAATTATGTATAAATTAATGAATCTTGGGTATCGTCTCCAAATGGTCTGAAACGTAATGAGACGAAGTTATAACCTCCTCCGACCAACCGTTTTCAAGTTGGGTCGATTGTAGTAGCTCTTATTTTCTTAAACAATTCGGCTAATGAACTATCTTGGAATTAGGAATTGATTAAAGGCATCAAGTGACAAATTAATCTAATGGAAAACGCTCTCACATTAGACAAACACAAACTACTATTAAAGTATTAAACATTTACTGTTTATTTCAAACCTTGTATAATAAATTCAGATTTAACACCTAATGTGAATGCACACAAATAGGTAAAGTCATTTTGAGGTGTACAATTTACAATTTTTAACATATTTATTAGCCTCATAGCAAAGGATTCCTCATTATTTAGGTTTCCATAATTTATTTATTATAAATGTTTAATCCGTTTGTTTTTTTTTCTATTTAATTGGAAGCTAATGTTTGTAAATAATATGTTTAGTAAACTTCAATATTCGTTAACACAATACTTTCAACTTTTGGGTGTACAAAAAATATTCTATGACAAATTTTGATTGGATTAATGAAATCCTATATATACTATTAGGTTTGCTTTCCTTAATTTCATCCACAATATTTATATTTGTGCTTCATCGATGTCTATATGTGTGCAAAGTCATAATATAATCAATATTTAGTTTTTTACTTTTTGATGTACTCAATGTATAAACTCGTTGAATTCTGGGTTTAAATTGTGTATATCAACCAAGTTGTTTGGTAGTTTTGTTTTAATAGCAACACATTATTATTGTAAGTTAATTGTAAAATAAAGCAGTTTATTTAAGTTACGTTACAAACATATTTTGTAGTATTACGGTTAACTACAGGTTAGTTGAAATAGTGATTTAATATTTTGGGCAAGAGGAAAGAAAGCAAATTTAATTACGTATGCCTGTAATAAATATTTAATATTTAATTTAATGCTGCCTGTAATAAATATGCTATTTACTTATTATGAATTCGATATATCAATAAGAACAAGACGTAGAAATCTGTAAATTTTGGGTGACTCAAACATTAAAAGCTTTTTTCACTTTAAAAGTGTGTTTAAACCTCCTTCCGTAAAGACCGAGCGAACTCCTTAAACAAAATG
>JAGFPH010000637.1:0-24766 GCA_018207615.1 Philaenus spumarius
ATCGCAGTTCGCTCTGGTGTGTGCGGCTCCATAAGCCACCATGGTATCGCACGGACCACTGGTATCGCAAGAGAATTTCCAAGAAAAAGTATCGCGCCCGCTCTGGTATCGCACGGAGTATCGCTCTGGTGTGTGCAGAGCTTTAAGGAAAGTATAAGAATTAATATTTATTGTTTAGGGGTTGTTTTAACAACCCTAAGTAGTTCCAGAGATTACCCTTTACATACAAACAAACAAACAAACTTCACCGCTTTATAATATTAGTTTAGATTACATCCAGATGCATTTATTCGTTTCAGGGAAATATGAATATGACATACAGAACGAGTGAGCTATAATAGTTTCGTGTTCAGACGATTTTTTTGACGAAAATAAGAGCTATTATACTCGACCCAACTTGAAAACGGTTGGTCGGAAGAGGGTGGGACTTCGTTTCATTTCTTTCAGAAAATTTCGATACGATACCCAAAATTCATTAATTTATATATAAATATATGTGTTTTATTGCCGGATTGATAAGTGGCAGTAAATATGCTTCAAAATCGCTGATTTTTTTGTGAAAGGGACCTAGTAGGATTTCTTTAGATATTCTTTTTTTTTTTCGATCAGATTCAAAATTGGAGCTAGACCGTTTTATCGTATTTTGGTAGGGATTTGAGGAGTATATGTTTTTTTACCCACCTTGATAAGTGGTAGTAAATATGCTTCAAAATTGGTGAATGTTTGGTGGAAGGGTCCTTGTAAGATTTCTCAGATACAGATTTTTTATTTTTCGATTTGATGCAAAATGGCGGCCTATTTGATTCAACCCAAAATGGCAAATTTAGAGCGAGGAAATTGCATGATTTCTCCCACCCATACGCCCGAGTACAATTTTTGCAATTTTTGAGTTACATAAATCGAAGGACAATTAAATTGAATATAATCCTGTTCAAAGATATTTTAGGTATAGTTCCCGGAACGACTAACAAAATTCATATAAAACTCCCGATAAATAATTTCCCTGGTATGAAAATTCGGCATTCGCTTTTGTTTCTTTTAAGTTACCACTGAAATAAATAAGCAAAGAGATTTTTCTTTTTATACTAATGTCTAGGAAATACCCAATCATCTTTTCCTGTAACCGATGGTTAGTGCATTTGATAAACTAATAAACAAAAATTTTGATAATAATTAGAGAGAGAAGAAAATAAAAATTTGATTTTTATGCTGAATGTTTAAAATTAAAACACCTGCTTATATAGTGATTAAAAATAAGCATTTCTACCAGATAACATGATATTACAGAAGATCAGTCTATACAAACTTTTTCTTACCAAGTAAATTCGTACAGAAAATGAAATTAATTATGTATAACGATTGTATTTTTGTAATATATTTTAATCAAAGCAATTCGACTGAAGACGCAATGAAAGTGAAAGCGGTCCTAAACGATTGTTTATTGGAGGACAAAACCAAAGGTAAGGAATTTACAGCAATGTCGTAAAACCTATCACACTAAATTATCGGTGACATAAGCCCACACCCATAAATAGCGAGAGAAATCTTCTGCTTAACTATTTGTGATTTGTACGGGATTGACAGCGTTGATAGTTGCGAAATGGGTTTCAGGATATGTTTTAACCAGTTATAGGTTGATTTTGTTTGGGTTTTTGTAATCTACCATACTCCCCGTTTCCGTTAGTCTAACTGGCCTAAGGTAATGTAAACAAAAATGCAATTCAGGAGCAGGGAGAAAATACAGACAGAAGAACAACTACGCCTCACAAACAGGAAATGATTTGACTCGTCTGAAAAAATGTTACCTTTCCAAGTTGTTTAAAGTCTTGGGACAATCAACTCCTTCCTATATATATAGCCCAGTCAATAAAGGGAAAAAATAGTCCTTAGTTGGAAGTAATTAGTGAAAAGCTGAAATTTTGTCAGATGTTACAATAATATAAGAGGAGTATTTACACAAAAGTCCCCACTTTATTTTATTTTTCCCAGATCAAAGAAAGAAGATGTTGTGTTACAACCTGTTATGGCATAAGCAAACCGATTAAGCTTCCTTTTGTCGTTCAACTTATGGATGATTTTGGAAATCCTGTAATACACTTTTCCATGTAATCGTCCAGTTACTGGTTTTCAAAAGTAGATTGTTTGGTTCTCAGGCCCAAGCGCTACCACCAGAATTAATGAATTGGTGTATTCATAAATTTACAGTAAACAAAACATGTTCTGCTGCTTGACACTTGCCGGTTTTAGCCAGTCCGGGGCATGGTGGACGTCCATATTTGATGGATAATGGAACGGTCCTAATAACTTAGGGTTAGGAATAATCCCGCGAATCAAAACTGGCTCTCCTAATATAAAGAACATTAACAATTTTATAAACAAAATTTTAGCTTTTCACTAATTATATCGAACAAAGGCCTATTTTTTCCCTTTATTTGCTTGTCTAAAAGAAATCATATTGTGGGTTTATCACTGCAATAATAAATACCAGAAAATAAAATAAATGTTTACGTCTATTTAACCATTGTAATACCTATAATTAGACCAGCTATACAAATAAAAGTCCAAACAATAGGCCTTTACTGCAGATTGACCGCTTATATGCCAACGGGCTGATCCGGCCCGGGAGGACTCGCCATCTCCCTTTGCCAGGCCGATTAAGTCAACTGTCTGCACTTAACATTTATAAAACTTATATCAATATAAAAATTGCAAAATACCCTAAAAGTTTTATTTGAGCCATTTTTTTATAACTTGTCTCATATTAATAAAAAATAGCTAAACATGTAATTATTATAATAGAAAAGTTAAAATTTTAACATTAAATTTAAAAATACACGGTAAATAATTGTTTTATAGCTTAAACTCAATGAACATTTTTGATATAGAATATTATATGGATTGCAATAACGAAATAAAAATGACTCTATCGCTTTTTATCTCTTAGATATTGACAAAATAAAAAAGTCTTTCAAAAGTGAACTTTAAGGGTTGTAGGGGGGGAAGCAAGACGGGGAGGGGCGTGGACTTTTCAGAAAATATTCCTTATATAATCAACTAACATCCATGAAAAAATCAGCTTTTCACTAATTAGTTCCGACTCAAACCCTTTATTGACTGGGCTATATAAAAAGGAGCCCAGTTCGTCAGTTACAATATAATATAACAGGTGATTTCACCCATCATCAGCGTAGATTTTAGCTTTCAAGATATTACAACAACCGTTGCTAAATAACCCATTGTTTAATAAAGCATTGTAGCTAACATTTTTTGAAAGTCATATACTTTATAGAAAGGCTGTAACAGACTTGAAGTTTTGTGAAAAAAGTTATAAATATATGTACATTTAATAGTGTAAGATAATTAAATGTTTTAGATCATTCACCTGATATACACATCCAATGTATACTATTTTGTTCAAGCCATGCATATTAAGTATATAACGTGCTGATGAGTTTTAATTTAAAAAAATTTTTTTATTTTTTGAATGACAACCTGCACGGAATTTGGATTCTGAATCGCACTTAAAGAGTTAATTTGTAGTATGTATTTGAATAATCAACTTATATAAAAACGAGTGTACAGTAGGTACGAGAGTAACAATATAATGTAGCAGCTGATTTCACCCATCATCTGTAATACTTAAACAAAACCTAGCGTAGATTTAACTTTGGGGTTATTTTTACAACTTCAATCAATGACATAATTCCATGTTAAATTGATTTTTTTTAAATAAGAGTTATAGATCTAATGTATGGTATAATACGTTATATGATTTGCTTTTATGTTATAAAATTAATACAAATACAACCTTGTATTAATATATTCGTATATATTCAATATATTCGTTTATACAAATTTAGAGAAGAGATAACCCATTAGTTTGGTTTCGAAAACATTCGTACATCTTCGTATAATATCATATTTGAAAAAACATGGACCAAGACCGGGATTCGAACCCAGGACCTTTACCTTTCCCTGGTAACACTCTACTAACTGAGCTATCCTGATCACTCCAGATATTGATCGATATTATCTCACTTGTGCCTTCTACTGCATTTATGCATTTATTGTTTTCAATGTCGCAATGCAAGGTATTTAGTCAATTAGTTCATAAATGCAGTAAAACCGTACAAGTGAGAACATCGACCAATATCTGGAGTGATCAGGAAAGCCCAGTTGGTAGAGTGTTAACACGGAAAGGTAAAGGTCCTGGGTTCAAATCCCGGTCTTGGTCCATGTTTTTTCACTTGTAATTTAATTAAATTAACCCTTGCCGAGGAAGCGTGAAAGCAGGTAATTTATTAAAAATTAAAAATAATGATGTACTTTTCTTAAAGCTAGAGTACCGAAAATTTGGCACTTATTAACTTTAAGTGTGTTATTGGAAATAAAATAAATAATATCACACGCAATTTAAATAGTTACGTCTAATGGGTGAACTGTGGGGTAACAGCCCCTTTACAATACAAATAAATTGTTATACTTCCCATGATTGACACCTTTGTTTCATAAGTGGTAATCTGTTTGCATTTGCTTCACTGCGAGGGTTGGCGAGCGAAGCGAACAGGGGCAGAGCTCTCTAATTTATTTATATAGATAGAAAACAGTTGTATTTATGTTTTGTGTAGATACATTATTTTTGTATACAGGGTGGTTACAAACTCCCTGGACAAATTTTGTGTATTTGTTCCTTAGATCAAGAAAATCAAAAAACGTCATATAAATATAGGTCTGAAATGCCTAGTTTTCTGTCTGTCCGTCTGTTTGTGTTTTTTACAAATTATTTTATAACTTGAACACTATTTTAGATAGAAACGTCACATTTGTTACGAACGTGTACCTTAGTAGGTCAAACAAGTTTATAAAATTTCGTTACGCTATCTTAAACAGTTTCAATATGGCGGCCATTTAAAATCTTTGATGTTAAATTTCACGAAAACCGTAATTTTTATAAAAAAAGTTACCAGTAATGAAAAATGAAGAATTTTAAGACGAACAAAATCATACTTTATTTTCTACAATCGGATAATAAATAACTGAGTAATGAGACATTTACCTAATTTTGTAACAACTGTACACGGCAAATAATTGTTGTTTAGTGCAAATTTTGTATGATATTTATTTCAGTAATACTCAGTTATTTATTATCTGATCGTAGCAAATAAAGTTTGATTTTTTTCTTCGTAAAATTCTACTTTTTTTATTACTGGTAACATTTTTTTATAAAAATTACGGTTTTCGTGAAATTTAACATCGAAGATTGTAAATGGCCGCCATATTAAAACTGTTTAAGATATCGTAACGAAATGTTATAAACTTGTTTGACCTATCAAGGCACACGTTCGTGCCAAATTTGAAGTTTCTATCTAAAATATTACTCAAGTTATCAAATAATTTGTAAAAACACAAACAGACGGACAGACAGAAAACTAGGCATGTCAGACCCATATTTATATGACTTTTTTGATTGTCTTGACCTAAGGAACAAATACACAAAATATTTCCAGGGAATTTGTAAACACCCTGTATATGTCTAAAAAGAGAATATAAATCAATTGTATTTAACATTAGTAAAGTATTTTTTTTTTAATTGATTAGTTGCTTACTAATTATATTTTGATATAACATATAAAACTTTCAAATATTCCAAAAATTTGCCATGATATATTATTATCTTGTTTTTTTAATATTTAAGAAGTTATTCTTTAATTTCTGACATTTACAGCAAACATTAATGACCAGCGAAACTGTTTGATTGCCCAACACCCGAGGACCGGGGAGAGATGTGACATTACACCAGCAGTAACTTCCTACGTCTTCTCGGAGAACCTAATCGCTTCCCACGGGTGAAAGTACATCTTGTTGATAGACAATGGAGATATTCAAATATCGGGAACGCCTAAGAGGTGCAAAAAGTTCGCTATCTATTGTCGAAGGTCGTAACATTGGTTTATTGTGCTGACAGGTGATTGATGAAGCTCGTGCGGAAGTTCCGAGTAAAAGTTTAGAAAATTTGTTTTCTTAATATTCATCGTGTCGTTTATTAAACAGAATACTATAAGGCTAGGCGCATATTGGGACGCGTGTGAGATGGCATGACGCGAGCTGCATGGTACGATCGCATCACACGCGTCGCGTTGGGGAACGCATATTGCTACGCAGTTGCCCCAACTCTAGCCCAGTAGACACGTGTATTTTTTGTTTTTTTTTTATTTTTTGAGAAGTAGGTAATTTTTTTTTGGAAAATGGTATTTATTTATTTTTTTTTTTTTTGAAAATGGTATTTTTTTTATTTTTTTTTTAAGTGTAAACTTCTATAGGCGCACCATGTCCGAAAAATGTATATACTTGTGTATATAGCAGAGTATATATTTTTCTTCTTGCTGGGGGGTAAATCGGATTTTACCGTCACGCGTTTCACCATGCATTTTGTGAAACGCTCCTAAATTGAAACGCTCTTAATGTGAAACGCTCCTAAATTGAAACGCTCTATTCCATCTGATTGAAAAAGTTTTGGTCTTGCCGTTATTCGAACCAGCAGAGCCCATCACCATAGACTAGCGCCTTAGCCGGTTAGGCCACGAATGCATTGCTAATTTAGTACATTTGAGTTGGGTATTTAAGTTTAACAGATTGTCCAACGTCATAGGCTTAATCTGTTTATGTTGACACAATGTATAGTTTAAATGGTTATACCTCTGAAATGAACATTGTGCTTCCTCATTTCGTAAGTTGTGTTAGTTAAAAAGTGTACACTTCTCCCGTGTGGTCTTAAGGACACAATTACATTTTTTAAATTATTATTAGACTATAGACAGTCAAGTTCATGTTATTTTTCGATTTCAATTATTAGCCGAATTTTTTAAGAAAATAAGAGCTATTACACTCGACCCAATTTGAAAATTACTTTATATATATATCTGTTTTATTCCCGGATCGATAAGTGGTAGTAAATATGCTTCAAAATTGCTGATTTTTTGGTGAAAGGGTCCTAGTAGGATTCTTCAGATACACTTTTTTTGTTTTTCGATCGGATTCAAAATGGCGGAGTTATACCGATTAATCGTTTTTGGGTAGGGATTTAAGGGTATATAAGTATATGGATTTTTCCCACCTTGATAAAATGGTAGTAAATATGCTTCAAAATAGATGAAATTTTAGTGGAAGGGTCCTTGTAGGATGTCCCAGATACTGATATTTTCATTTTTCAATTTTACAAAAAATGGCGGCTTGTTTGATTCAAACCAAAATGGCAAAGTTAGAGCGAGGAAATTGCATTATTACTCCCACCCATAAGCCCTTGTGCAGATTTTGAGCTATATCGTTCGAAAGGTAATTAAATTTACTACAATCCTGTGCAAAGGTATTTCAGGTACAGTCCCCGGAACAAGGAACAAAATTGATAGAAAGCTCCCGATAAATGATTTTTTTCATTATAAATGTCAGGTTTTTGCGCGATTTTTCCCACTCATAAGCCCGTGTGCAATTTTTGAGCTATATCATTCGAAAGGTAATTAAATGTACTACAATTCTGTTCAAAGATATTTCAGGTATAGTCCCCGAAACAAGGAACAAAATTGATAGAAAGCTCCCGATAAATGATTTTTTCATTATAAATGTCAGGTTTTTAAGCGATTTCTCCCACTCATAAGCCCGTGTGCAATTTTTGAGCTATATCGTTCGAAAGGTAATTAAATTTACTACAATACTGTGTAAAAGTAATTCAGGTACAGTCCCCGGAACAAGGAACAAAATTGATAGGAATCTTCTCCCACTCATAAGCCCGTGTGCAATTTTTGAGCTATATCGTTCGAAAGGTAATTAAATTTCCTACAATTCTGTTCAAAGATATTTCAGGTATAGTCCCCGAAACAAGGAACAAAATTGATAGAAAGCTCCCGATAAATGATTTTTTCAATATCCATGTCAGGTATTTGCGCAATTTCTCCCACTCATAAGCCCGTGTACAATTTTTGAGCTATATCGTTCGAAAGGCAATTAAACTTCCTATAATTCTGTGCAAAAGTAATTCAGGTACAGTCCCCGATACAAGGAACAAAATTGATAGGAAACTCCCGATAAATGATTTTTTCATTATTCATATCAGGTTTTTGCGCAATTTCTCCCACTCATAAGCCCGTGTGAAATTTTTTAGCTGTATCGTTCGAAAGGTAATTAAATTTACTACAATTATGTGCAAAAGTAATTCAGGTACAGTCCCCGGAACAAGGAACAAAATTGATAGGAATCTCCTGATAAATGATTTTTTCATTATCTGTGTAAGGTTTTTGCGCAATTTCTCCCACTCAACAGCCCGTGTGCAATTTTTGAACTATATCGTTCGAAAGATAATTAAATTTAGTACAATCCTGTGCAAAGGTAATTCAGGTACAGTTTCCGGAACAAGGATCAAAATTGATACGAAAATCCCGATAAATGTTTTTTCATTATCAATGTAAGGTAATTAAGCAATTTCTTCCACTAATAAACCCCAGTGCAATTTATGAGCTATATCATTCGAAAGGCAATTAAATTTACTATAATCCTGTGCAAAGATATATTTGGAACAGTTTCCGGAACAAGGAACAAAACTCATAGTAAACTCTCATTATAAAATACTAGTTATTCCCTGATAAGAAAATTCGGCTATATTAATGCGGCAGTGCTGCTTACGGGTTTTTTTTAAATGAGACAAGATACAAATAATGATCAAATGTCAGATTAAACCAATATAACCAACGAACTATATGAATGACAGAATGCTGTCGGAAGTCCCACGGATGCTTTCTTTTCTTTTTATAAAAATTAAAATATTAGCTTTTTTAGATAACGCCAAAGACGTCTACACTTCTCACGTGTGGTCTTAAGCGGACAATTTTTTGTAGAATGTTTAAAAAGTATGATCAACGGAAAAAACTATGTTATTAGATCTAACCTAATTTAAAATGACTTCAGAATAATTACCAAGATGCTGTTTTTACTTCCGAATCAACGGAAAATAATTCACAGAAGTCCATGGAACGATACATATTATAATCTTTCTGTATGTATATACTTTAAAAATTTCGCTTGTTAGTTTATCTATATTTATAAAAGCGAAATACCACTCATTCACTCACTCATCACGATTTCTCAAAAACTAAAAAACGAATTGAAATGAAAATTGGTATGTAGCTTCCTTCCTCTAGGGCCATAGGTGCTCACTAAGAAAGGGTTTAAAAACATTCGAAATTTTAGGGGGATTTGGGGATCAAAGTTATTAAAAAACGATTTCTTCAAAACTACCGAACGGATTAGAATGAAATTTGGTATGTAGCTTCCTCTAGGGCTATAGGTGTTTACCAAGAAAGGGTTTGAAAAAATTCGAAATTTTAGGGGGGTTTGTGGGGATCAAAGTTATTAAATCACGATTTCTTCAAAACTACCGAACGGATTGGAATGAAATTTGGTATGTAGCTTCATCTAGGGCCATAAGTGTTCACTAAAAAAGGGTTTTAAAAAATTGGAAATATTAGGGGGGTTTGGGGGTAAAAATTACTAAATAACTATTTCTCCAAAATTACCGAACAGATTGGAATTAAATGTGGTATGTAGCTTCCTCTAGGGCCATAGACACTCGCTAAGAAAGGGTTTAAAACAATTCGAAATTTTAGGGGCGGTTTGGGGGGATCAAAGTTATTAAATTACGGTTTCTTCAAAACTACAGAACGGATTGGAATGAAATTTGGTATGTAGCTTCCTCTAGGGCCATAGGTGCTCACTAAGAAAGGGTATGGAACATTTCGAAATTTTAGGAGGGGTTTGGGGGGATCAAAGTTACTAAAATCATAATTTCATATCTTTTATTATTATGACAATAGTGATTTTATTATTTTAAGATCTATATATATAAAAGCCAAATACCACTCACTGACTGAACACTTAAAAAAAATACAATTACGTTAAAGAGACTGAAAATACCAACCACCACGGGCAGCACCGTACGGGTCAGCTAGTGACTTTATAAAAACATATTTTTTTCTTTTTACGGAGTTAATGTCAAACGCCAATTTTTTTATTTAAAATTATTTCATATTAAAATTCGGAGGACATATAAAACAGAGTTTTAATTCATTAACAAAAATATATGAAATATTTTACTAAAAAATTCTGTTAACATACCTATATATTTATAAATTATTTGTTTAAAAGTTTAATGAAAATTCAGCTTCATTATTAAAATAAATGCAATTTTAGGGCCTATTATAAAAATTTTTAAAACTAATAAGGCCAACATCTGAAAAATGAACAACCCGACACCAAAACCTTTGAGCTACAGTAGACTACTGAACGCGTGAGGCGTGTGACGCGTGGCGCGAGAAACTGTGTCACTGCCACTGTGCCACGTGTCTGCCGTGCCACGCGAGTCGAACTGCGTATAGTCGCGTTACCAATATGCGCTGGTCCATTCATTTACGTATGTTACAAAAAGTCGATGGGAGAGAAATCCACAGCCAGAAACTAGGCTTGAACCTGCTCAAACTATTTTGTAGGTTCACACTGAACAGACTGTATTAGAAACTTTACTTTTTCACCACTATGCTTTCCCCGTCTAAATTGATTCGTTTGATAACCAACCGTAAAAATCAAATATTTAAAAGAGACTGGAATGAATCAAACCTTTTCAACATTCCCAAACCGGACGGTTGGAAATGGACACTTGCCATTTTGATTGATTGATTGTTTTTTATTGTTTCTGATTTACAAAAACTATAATTTAATTATTCTTACAAATAAACAAAAATAACATGCACACAAAAAATTACAGAAACAATAATGGAAACCCCCAGGTAATATAACCTAAGAGGGGTGGTTTTAAAACAATATGTATCTATATATATATATATATATAAGCGAAATACCACTCACTCACTCACTCACTGACTCACTCATCACGATTTCTCAAAAACTAAAGAACGGATTGAAATAAAAATTGGTATGTAGCTTCCTCTAGGGCCATAGGTGCTTACTAAGAAAAGGTTTGAAAAAATTCGAAATTTTAGGGGGGTTTGGGGGATTAAAGTTATTAAATCAAGATTTCTTCAAATCTACCGAACGGATTGGAATGAAATTTGGTATGTAGCTTCCTCTAGGGCCATAAGTGTTCACTAGAAAAGGGTTTGAAAAAATTGGAAATTTTAGGGGGGTTTGGGGGTAAAAATTATTAAATCACGATTTCTCCAAAATTACCAAACAGATTGGAATGAAATTTGGTATGTAGCTTCCACTAGGGCCATAGGCACTCGCTAAGAAAGGGTTTAAAAAAATTAGAAATTTTAGGGGGGTTTGGGGGGATCAAAGTTATTAAATCACGATGTCTTCAAAACTACCGAACGGATTGGAATGAAATTTCGTATGTAGCTTCCTCTAGGGCCACAGGTGTTCACTAAGAAAAGGTATGAAAATTTCAAAATTTTAGGAGGGATTTGGGGGATCAAAGTTATTAAAATCATAATTTCAGATCTTTTATTATTATGACAATAGTGCTTTTATTATTTAAGATCTATATACAGGGGGTCCCACGAAGAAACGGAGAAACTCTCAGTACTTGTTCTACAGGTGAAAATAACAAAAAAAGTTCATATAAACATAGGACCGAAAACTCTTCGTTTCCCAGATATCAGCCATTTTGTTTTTTGTGCAAAATAATTCATATCTAGAGAACGGTTTGACTGATTGAGTTCAAACTTGGCATGAAGCTTAACCTAATAATGATATATCTCAAGAAAAATAATCAATACTATCGAATCTTGTGTTTCAAAATGGCGGTTGTTTGAAAATTTCAAACCTAAATAACTCAAAAACCGTACATTTTAATGAAAAATTTCAATACACCTTTTTTGTAGCCCTTTTGATTCTCTATCGGGTGATGTAGCTGTCAAAACAATCGGATGAAGGATAATAGTTAAGTTATGTGTAATAATTGGTTTGTTCAACCCGGCATACTATACCAACACAGTAAACACAGCAATAATGTATGCACATTTGCTGTCATTACCCTTAACTTTGCTATTATCCTTCATCCGATTGTTTTGACAGTTACACTACCCGATAGGGGACAAAAGGGCTACAAAAAAGGTATCTTGACATTTTTCATTAAAATGTACGGTTTTTGAGTTATTTAGGTTTATAAAAGCCAAATACCACTCACCGACTGAAACTTAAAAAGAATACAATTACGTTAAAAAGACTGAAAATACCAACCACCACGGGCAACGCCGTACGGGTCAACTAGTACATACATAAATCAAAATTCAAAGACAAAGTTGAGTGATCTGCAGCCAACAGAGTTCCCAATAAATACACACTAATATTCACATTTTTTTACAGTTTGTGTACAAGTGTCACAAAATACAAATAGTTATTTTTATTCTCCTCTTCTAGATTTGGTTTGACCCAAAAAAAAACCATCGCCGTGTTCAATTTCGTCGCTAACGGCGGTAAAATGTTAAAGGTTCAAGGCCGTGTCCCTCGGACTGATAAACATGTAGAAACTATAAACAATCCACACTGTACAACCGTAAACACGTAATTTACATCCTACAGTATAATTTACAACCGTCATTAAAATGTGTTTATTATTTGTAATAGTTATTGTATATCAAGGAGTCAAAGTTCAGTTTGTCGCTCGAAATAAACATTTAAAATGCAGCCTCAGGCGTTACAGTTTATAGTGGGTGACTACGTAAACGTTGCATCCGTGATACACACGACGTTTTTCCTACAGCTGCATTTCAAATTAATGTTTTAGTTTGTAGAAAGATCTGTTTTATTGCAGTAAAAACCGTACAAGTGAGATAACATCGACCAATATCTGGAGGATCAGGATAGCTCAGTGGTAGAGTGTTGCCACGGAAAGGCAGAGGTCCTGGGTTCAAATCCCGGTCTTGGTACATGTTTTTTCACTTGCAACTTAATTATTAAATAAAACGTGTTAACAGTACAATCTAGTTCACAAACGTTCTGTATATTCCAGATAGTATTGTAGATCACATGTTCACCAAGCACAACTCTAACCACAACAATCCAAATTTTCAAAACATAGCCTACATCAGCTGATTTACTTTGCACACTAGGTTGAAAAGTATTTTTTACACACGCCGTGCGGTAAAGTAAATCAAAGGATTATAATCACTTGACGCTGAACACATGTAGTTTAGTTTGCGAACTGGTGTGAGTGTGCAAAAACGCACTTTGTTAAGTAGCACAGAAATATTGGAGGCGAAATGCGCACTATAGGTCTATTATAGGAAAATAACAAAAATGTGCATTGTGAGCTTAAGACCAAACGGTCTTACAAAAAGTGTAAACATTTTTTAATTAACACAACTTACGAAATGAGGAAGCACAATGTACATTTTTTAACACAACTTACGAAAAGAGGAAGCACAATTTCCATTTCAGAGGTGTTACTAATTAAACTATACACCGTATTAACATTATCAGATCAGATTAAACTTATTATGTAGGACAATCTGTTACACTTATACACCCAACTCAAATGTACTAAATTAGCAATGCAATTGTTTCCTAACCGTCTAAAGCGCTAGTCTATGGTGGTAGACTCTGCTGGTTCGAATCTCGGCAAGACCAAAACTTTTTCATTCAGATGGAATATAGCGCTTCAATTTAGGAGCGTTTCATATTAGGAGCGTTTCACTTTAGGAGCTGCAACGGAAATTAGCCAGTTGCAAGGCGCTAATTAGACTTGCTAATTAGAACCACAAAACATTAAAAGTTAACGAATTTAAATTTTAAAGACAGCATAAGAATCAGTAAATTAAAACGTAAATAAAAGAAAGAATAAGTTTTTGATGATATATGCATAGTTTCAGAGTTATTAAAGAAATTAGTTTAACGTTTTATCAATCAGAAAAATAACAGACAGAGGCGATATGAATTGTACTAAGTTCAATCGACAAGATGGGACAGGAGAATTCCTGTCGAGAACGGCAAGAGTTTGTCAGATTCTACTTGTTGCTAGGCAGATCTAAAACCATGTTAAATTTTGATAATTATAAATGTTGTATATTATTTTGGTTAATTAAAAAGAGGAGAAAAAGACGAATAAAACAGTATAAAAAGTTTTTTAATAGAGTAAATAATTTAGGAGTTATAACACAAAAAATAAGAGCAAAAAATGAAAAATCGTTCGTGTCGAATAAATTCAAAAAACTAATTAGGCCTAATAGAGACCTAATAAGGCCTATAAAAGAATAGCCCAAATTCATTTCAAAATAAAAATAACTTAGTAACAAAAAAGGGATTTAAAGTCATTAATTTGCATAAAAAGGCCTATAACTTCAAAAATAAAGTTAAATTCAAAAATTGAAAAGGGGGGAAAAATCGACATACTAACAAAAGGTAATTATGCAAGGTTTAGACAAAAAATCATAATTAAAATTAACGGAATTAAATAATAAAAATAAATAACTTTAGAGTTAAACAAAAGGGAGAAATAATTAGAATAGTTGGTAATAAATAGCAGAATAGGTTAGGAAATAGTTAAATACATTGTAATATCACTTGAGATGTGAGAAAGGTAAAATCGGGGGGGAATAAAACACAAAAATCGGCAGCGCAAAATTAGGCTTCCGAAAATCAACCATAGCGGGAGAACCAAACAAGATAGAAGAAATCCAAAAACATATTCTTTCGTTTGGGAACCAAACGAAGAGGATAGGAAGAAGAAAATTCCAAATTTGATAAAATTCACAGAATTAAATTTCAAAATTCAACGAAAACTTGCGAAGCAAATAACACGGCGAAAAAAGGGCGTACAACTTCAAATCAAAGGGCTACGTGAGCAGAAGGTCGTCATGTACAAGATGAGACCAACAAAACCAAAATTGGGCCAAGGACAAGAAAGTTACGGCAGTTTGAAAATTTCAAAGCCAAATTGCATTGATTTCAAGAATGAACACGCCGAGCAAAAGTAAACAATAACGAGACAAATCTGCCGAGTAGGGGAAGGGCGAGAGCCTAAAGTCGGTAGGCTTGTCGAGTTAGTTCAGTTTTAGATACCAGACCGTCACCACGTACTTCAGAGATCCTAGAAGGGCTTTCCAAGAGACTAGCTGAGGGAACGATCGAAGTGGAACACTCGCAAGAATAGCGGACATTGGGCGTCATCAGCATAAGTCAGAGAGAGTAAATCTTGAAGAAAATCGAGGCGAGGACCTATCTAGCTAAACTCCGGTCAAGAGTAACGGGCCGAAAACCGTACTGCCATTGGGACTTAACTGGACCTAAGAGGATTCCGGAGGACCAACACCGCCAGGATTGGGAACCGAAGACAGAACATCTTGTTTGTTGTAAGTAACAGATTATCAAGTTGCTTTCGAATATAAGAAAATTTTAATAAATTCAAAAATCAATAAATTAAATTAATAAATAAATAAAGTAAATTCAGGGGAAAGTATAAAGAAAAGTAAAATCATTTTAATAATAATTAACTCACATCTCACAGTGGTAAATATCGACGAAAATTTAATTATAAATATATATTCAATTTATCCATTGTATTTTGTGTTGAAAACGCAGTTGCGTAAGTTTAATATAGTAATTTTGTTCAATAAATTGATTATTTCTTGAAAGAGTTGCTAAAATCATTTATAAAATTAGTACAATACCATAAATCATTCAGTGCTCTAATTATAAGGATTCAGGTAAGGCAAAAGTGTTTTCTGATCATATCAAGTATATCTCCACCGGGGACGACCTCGAGATCGGAGTTAGAAAAAGAGCTAGTGTACTAAAGAGAAAACAAAACAAAAGTTTTCTAACAATTTTAAAACAAGAACTGGAAATTAAAGAAAAACAATTTCCAATTCTTGCCATCGCATCAACCACTCAAAAAGGGTCATACGGGCAGGTACAAGTTGACCGAATTTCAAATAAAATTAACTAAAAGGTAAAAAGGTAAGGAAGTGGGGCCAAAACCCTGTGATTCCGAAAGCGAGGAAAAGTCGTAGAGTGGCTGGTGCGTGGCAGAGCGTTTCACATTAGGAGCGTTTCACATTAGGAGCGTTTCACTTTAGGACTGTTTCACATTAGGAGAGTTTCACATTAAAAGAGAGTTTCACTTTAGGACCGTTTCACATTAGGTTTCACTTTAGGACCGTTTCACATTAAAAGAGCGTTTCACTTTAGGACTGTTTCACATTAGGAGCGTTTCACTTTAGGACTGTTTCACATTAGGAGCGTTTCACTTTAGGACCGTTTCACATTAAAAGAGCGTTTCACTTTAGGACCGTTTCACATTAAAAGAGCGTTTCACTTTAGGACCGTTTCACTTTAGGAGTGTTCCACATTAAGAGCGTTTCACATTAGGACGGTTTCACATTAGGAGCGTTTCACTTTAGGACCGTTTCACATTAAAAGAGCGTTTCACTTTAGGACCGTTTCACTTTAGGAGCGTTTCACATTAAGAGCGTTTCACATTAAAAGAGCGTTTCACTTTAGGACCGTTTCACTTTAGGAGCGTTTCACATTAGGAGCGTTTCACTATAGGAGAGTTTCACTTTAAGAGCGTTTCACTTTAGGAGCGTTTCACATTAAGAGAGTTTCAAAGTAGGAGCGTTTCACTTTAGGAGCGTTTCACAAAATGCATGGTGAAACGCGTGACGGTAAAATCCGATTCACTCCCAGCAACAAGAAAACTATATACTCTGCTACACAAACATGTATACAAATATTTTGGACTGTAGAAGTTTACACTTCAAAAAAACTGTGGTCCTACAGCAATCATATAATCGCTAGGACCCAGGTTGCACAGGTTTGTTATCTCTTGTAGAGAAGAAGAAGTCTCTCATATATTAATATAATTTTTTGTATTGTGTAAAATTTATATCGAGTTAATAGAATATGTTTTCAGTACAAGGAAACAATCTTTCCAATCATATCTCTAAACCAACTCGGCACCAGACATTAACAAGCGACACTTCAACATCCTAGCAGTAGATATAATAACGTGATTCTTTATGCATTTAAACCGATTTCAATAAAATTTCCGACTTTAGATTCAAATTGACCTAAACAAACACTAACACATATAAAGCCTTACTTAGCAGCATAAAACGGCCTTCAGTTCAAGATCGGTGTGAACTACGCGTTATAAGAGTGACTCATATAGAAAACATGTGATTTGTGAAATTCACTGTATAAAACTAAATCAATCTGGTTGTGGATAAATGATGTAAGTACCAGTAATTTATTGCCAATTCTCTGAGGCAACCTCTTCTGTTCTGGATCAAAGGAATTAAAGTCTCTCAGAGTGCTCCAGACTGCGTAACGAGCAACAACTTTGAGTGAGTACTTTTTTTTAAATAATTCAATAAAGATTATATTAGGTTATAGATATTTTCATTTTATCGGGGTTCTCTAGTGCTACAAAATTCTCCATTTGTATTTCCATCTTAAAAAATTTGTTTTGAGTTCTTTGAATACAATTTACAGTTTGTGTCTGAAAAAATTATAATAAAAAGAGGAGGAAAAGTGGTCCAGAAAACTGATTCACGCTTTTGCAGAGTAAATGAACCTTGTAGTAAAAAGGTAAAAACATGGATATTTGTTTTGTTGTTTGTATTATTAGCGAATTTCCATATGAAAAATGAGCTATTGCAGTGGCCCTTATGGTAAGACCCAAGTTCGGCAGTAGCATAGATCATGAATAATAAATAGATCTTGCATCCATACGGGGGCTGTGTGACGGAAAAAAGGTTGTCGCGAAAATAGTACATGATCGCTCCGCGAGGTAGCGCTAGGGAGAAATCATTGGTAGCATTGGTGTTTTATACAGCTTCCGTCGTTTCCCCAATAGATAACGCCACTATCGTCGAATTTCCAGTGGAACAAAATATTGCATTGGATCGGAGTTCTATTAGGTTATCCAAATACAATGGCAGTAGTAAATGAGCATCGGTCATGGTCCCCAGAACAAGTTTTAGGGTGTCACATATATATATAAATGTGTGTGTTCGCACTCTAGCGGCCGCATTTTAAGTCCGATTTGGTCCAAATTTGGTACACATGTTGGTTGTCTACGTCGCTCGGACGAGTTCGTTAGCCAAAAAATCCAACAACCCTAAGCACATTTATTGAGTTTTTTCTAAAAATATAAATGTAGGATGCACATTTTGTTTTTTTACGCAACCTTGTAGCTCGCATGGTTCCCCCAAAATCGATCAAAACTTAAAATAATATAAAAGTACCCGGTTCAAAGCCATGTGGTGGATTTTACCGTGGGGTTAGCGTGCGAAACACGCAATGCATTGTGTATTGAAGATACTTCCAATACGGGGGGTTGGCGTGCGAAACACGCAATGCGCTGTGTATTTAAAATACTCCCAATATGCGGAATGGCGTGCGAAGCATTTTGCACCTATTCAGCACCGTCGTGAACAAATCTACTTCAAAAATTGTTGGTTGAAAACCAAAACACAGGCCTATAAACTTAATTTTGTAAAATTGCTCAACTCACGTCAGCGGTTCAGCTTGTTCGAATTATTCTACTCCTCTTTCAGATCATTTTGATATGTTTTAAGCCTACGTGTATATTTGACACAAAAATTCACTAAAAAAAATGTGCGGTCGTAGGAGAAAATTACAGTAGTCAGATAATTTAACTCACTTTTAAACACATGTTTCTTGAATGTATTTACATTCATTACCATTGCAACCAATTTGATAACGCTTGTTCGTTACGCGTACATTTTCTATTTGCTAACTCCTACGGCAACCCATGAAAAGGAACTTAGTTCCAAAAAAATATAAACTATAATTTGTCAATTGAGTTTGTTCGTTTTTGTTCAAAAGTTCATCGTCAGCTACTCTGCAAAAATTCTTAATTTCGGGAGGGAAATATAGGGCTACTCATATGCATGCAGTGCCTGTGGCCATTGTGTTAGAAATGAAACGTATTTTTCCCGACCCATCAGGCCATAATTTACTAAAACAATGCCTTCACGGACGAACCCAAACACCAAATGATTCCTTTAACTACATTAGCTAGATCAGAATCCACAAGAACGATTTTATTGGGATAAAAACACTGACAATTGGAGTGTTGGATGTTGTCATTACATTCAACTGTGGCGTGCTTGGCAAAGTGCCAGTGTCACAGAAACTTAAAGGTGTTGCTGGAAGCAACTGCGTAATAGACCTAACAAAATGTGTAATATAAGAGTTTTAGATGCAAACAAAGCAGCTTTAGAACATACAAAGAGGAAAAAAAACATAAAAAAACTAAAAAGAAAAAATTGGGTGTGCATATGACCACACAATAGAAGTGAAAACTTCTATGCAAATTTTAAAGCTTGTAAAATGAATATTGATTAACTACTGGATTTTATTAACATTTTATTTCCTGGTTAACAAATAAATAAAATAATTACAATTATTTTCAAATTTTTAGTTCGGTTTGCTTTTAAAGTGTATTTTTTTATTTTTTAAACTATCATTTATTTTCTCAATTTTTTAGTCTGGGGACCATGATCAGTGCTCACTTACTACATCCAACAAAATTAATGAGCTCCCGTAGTTTTGTATATCGTCGTGAATCACTCTGTGTATACAGTTTTTAATGACACCCGAAAACGTGTTCTGGGGACCATGATCAGTGCTCACTTACTACACCCGACAAAATTAATATTGCATTGTCATTGGTCCTTGATAAGTGTGCAAAGTTTCAAATCAATCCGACGTTTTGAAGGGGGTTAAAATCACGTCGTGTTCTGGGGACCATGATCAGTGCTCACTTACTACACCCAAAAAAATAATATTGCATTGTCATCGGTCCTTGTTCTTCATATATACTATACACAAGTATATATATGTATAAGAGGGTAGGCCCTATACATAATCAACACACCGGTCTAAGCGAAAATGTTGCGTTACGTGACGTGACGCGAAACGGCAATTTACCTCCCTACAAAAAATGTTGCATTACGTGACGTGACGCGAAACGGCGATTTACCTCCCTAAAAAAAAATACCCAACGTCACTATAGAAGTTTTCACTTCAAAAATATTTCCTGAAGTTCTATCTTACAGTCTTTAGTCACAGTATGTTTACCAGCATAGCCCACTTTTGGAAATTTTATTTACATTAAAAAAAGCAGTGGTGGGACTGCCGATCGAAGTGAAAACTGTCATGAATATGTATTAATGTATTAATTCCATTCGGAGTAATAGTCATTTAAAAATTGAACGTTTTTCATTTCCAGGTTTTTAGCTTGCAAGCTTTTTTTCAAAACGCTGTAGGTCTTAAAGAAAATGTTCAAACTACTTTAATTTGGCACGTACCTAAAGATAAAGGTCTATATTTTAATTTACGGACAAAAGGGGTGATTTACAATTTTTTGTGTGTTAAAAAAACACTAGAGCTTAGTATCTTGCTTCGTTTCAAAGTAATGGACAATCAAAATTCTGGAAAATTATATTTTTATTATAACACTAGAAAATACAATTGCGTACCCCTCGCGCCAATCCCGCTAGAACCTTCTATACAAATAATTATGTTATCTTTTCTTTACAATAAAGGTAATAATAACCCCAAAGCTAAGATGGTAAATAATGTTAAATGATGAAATCAAATCATTTCGTATATTTTATAACAACAGTTATAATAAAGGTTAAAAGAATCAGCAAGGCTCAGGTCTACACTTTAATAAAAACCTAACCTAAAAGTTAGAAATACAAATAATTGCTCCAAAGTTTTAAATCAGGTGTTAATGGATGTATTAGAGCTAACAGCTGATTACTGTATCAACTTAGTACAGCGCTCTTATTGCAGTAAAATATTAATATAGTTTGTGTTGTTTTTTCGTCTAACAATGGCGTTGTTTTACAAAAAGTATACAAAAACACGCGTGTATTCAAATGAATCTTTGTGTCAAAATTTCAAAGCAATCGGTGGAGAACTTTCGAAGAATTAAGATTTTGAACAAACGAAGATTTACATTTTTATTTATATAGATATAGATAAAAAGCATGGTTTTAATTTGTTAATATTATTAAATAAATAGGCCTATATTGTTGAGGGACGGCTACTATTTAAAAAAAATATTTCGTCAATGTTGTTATATTTATCTCTAGATTTAAAAGAAATCAAATACAACCTAAAAATATTACCAAATTAGAATAGTCTTTTAGTTTGATTTAAAAGAGACGATGCTAAAATAAAATATAATTTTCCAGCACTTTGATTGTCCATTAATTTAAAACGAAGCAAGATACTAATTTGTAGTTTGAGACGTTCAGTTTCTCTTTTAATTAGCTTTACAGTGGTGTATTACATGACCTACCTTTACATTTGAAATTGTTGACCAAATCTCCCCCAAGTCCCCGAAAATCATAGAGGGTCAGCTAAGTCAAAAACTTAGTATGCAACTCATGATATATACACAATTTTACTAACTTATTTTCAGTAACAAAAAATAATAAAAGGGAACTAACAAAGGGGGAAACACTCTGTATATACCTAATTTGGACTGAATGTCTGGTAACTAAACATTGTAGTGTTTAAATACACATTTTCATTACTTAAAGGAATTAATATTACATTTGCGATGTATGGGTAATTCCTCCTGGTACAATAATTTATACCTACCAAATACATTGGCGCGTGCTTGACACGCAACGGGTAGATGGTTTATGTGTTTTTGTAATACCCGAGTCTTACGTATACATTTTTTTTTTTAATAATTGAATAATTCATAGTTGCCTGTTATTAAACTCCCGTAAATTATTTAAAACATAGTCTTGCGTCACTAATGAACGATATGTTACATGATATGACCTATGAGGAACATCTCATCTCGTACACGTGTTTCTCAAGGTCACGGCACACTGGATGAAGAAACCAGAGTAATTAGCCACAACAAAGACCTGCATTCCTGAATCTCGGCCGTGACGTCATCGTTATGGCGTAATCAGATCACGGATGACATCTACCCGTTCGTGTCAGCTGATTCGTTTCCCCATGATGAATATATATTGAATGATGCACTTGATAAGAGCAAAAAACACGGTTGACTAACTAACATGTAACTTTGCATTAGTGGATCTGTGTTTAGACAAATAATTATTCATACAGATAACCTCCTTCCAAATTTTTAGGAGATTTTTAACCACAACTTTTATATATATACAGAGTTTACAAAAAGTCCGGCACTAGTTTAATATTTCGTATATAAAGAAAATTTGAAGGTAGATGTGATTGAGGAACCTACTCTATGTATTATTATTTTATTAAGATTTCAAAAAAATTATCCGCCATCTTGGATCCGCCAAAACAAAGTTACATTCAAAATGGCGGATCCAAGATGGCGGATAAACTTTTTTAAATCTTGAAAAAATAGTATTTTTACATAGAGTAGGTTCCTCAATCACATCTACCTTCAAATTTTCTTTATGTACGAAATATTAAACCAGTGCAGGACCTTTTGTACACCCCGTATACAGGGTGAGTCACTACTGACTAGATTAATTTTATAATTTTAACAGTTGATTCTACTTATCAAAAGGAACAAAAAAATGTATATAAGCTCTTATCTGACTTTAACCGTTTAGCTGTCATGGCGTATTTTGTGATTTTTTCAAATTACACGACTTGGTATAGATAAAATCATATAGGATGGCGCGTAGGGCGGGTAGTGCGAGTGAGACAGAATACCTATCCCACCATACTTCCCCTCCTATTTAGGCGGGGCATTGTACAGTCAACCCTAGTTATGTTGGCTTTTTACTTTATGATATCGATACATTTTAAATAAAACATGTACTAAACACGCTGAATACGATTTAAATTAAAGGCTATTTTATTACTTATAAAGTAGTTTATTATAAATTTACTATATATATAAGTAAATAGAAAAATAGTATATTTACATTACATTAAATAATTTACTGTCCAACTCTTAAAGTCGTTTCTTATGAATTTAGTATAGATATAAAAAAGAATATATTTACATTATATTAAATAATTAACTGTCCCGCTCTTCAATTCAGTTAATTATTATAAATTAACTATAGATATAAGAAAAAGAAAAAACAATATGTTTACATTAGGCTATTACCTGATAATATTGGTTGCGCTTATTTGCAAGCGATTTGTGGACAAACCAAACATCTGACTGAAAAATGTTAGAAATAAAATATGTAGATCAACTAATTTCCTACAACTTTGCCGCTGAAAGTTTCTTTCTACCCTAAAAATAAAAAAAGTTTACGCTTTACTACTTTTTCATGTCCCGATTTAAAAACTCGAAGTATTTGTTATTGTATAAATTCCGAACATTTACTAAACTGGAAGATATTTATACTGTTAGTTGCAACATATCACGCAGATTACAAATATATAAAATTTGTCCTATTTAAATAATCCTAGTACTGTGCAGAAGCTTGTAATTGAAAGCGCGTCCAATGCTAAAATATGCTCGGCGGCCCTCTAATCGATGGATTTGACACAGACTGTATTTTTCTTAGAAAACGACAAAGACTGGTGTTGGAGGGAGAAGGGCATTACTGCTTCTGCGCAAACCACGCGCCATCCTAAATGCTACTACCTATACTAATAGTTTGACGATAAAAACCACACTAATACAGTTATGTCATGGAAAATAAATACCATTTGAAAGAGCATTAAATTTTCTATAAATTAAACATAGTACCCAAATAATAACTCCTTATACAACGTTTTTTAAATAAATTAAAAATTAAAAATTATAGTTACCGACATTTTCCTTCAAATTTTAAGGTTCAATTAAATCAGTTAAATGTTTTGTATTCTTATGTTCAATTACATAAAAAACTTCCTTATTTATTTATCTTTAAAATGATGTATAAATATTAAGGGGTCACCTGATTTAGTCAACAGATTCAGCGATTCAGCTGCTAAAAGAAATTACAGATACAGTAGTTAGTTTGGTGTGTAGAACAAATACGATAAAACCTAATGCTGTACTTAAAAACATTTTTATGAAATTTCAAAAAAAAATTCTATGTATTCGCGTTATCTAGTGCACTGCCTTTCCTAAAAACATTGTTTCAATTTGTATTCAAATAACAGGGTCATAACATTTTTTAATTATAATAAAAATAGTACTACTCAAAAGAACACAAACTGAATAAATTTTACTCATTTAAAAACATTTTTTAACTAGTAATAAAGGAAAAAAATTGTTGAAATAATGTGCCCTATGATAAATCTGGAAATGTAGGAGCTGAAAACGTGCAACTCAGTACATTACGAGGTATAGTAGACAATATTTTTTATAGCATGCTATTTCTTGAAAAAATAATATAGCAAAAACCAGCTAATACGTATTCTTACGTTATCTTAATTAATCTATTCTAACGTTAGCTTAGTTAAAATCTATTCTCACTTAAGGTATTCTAACATTATTTTATTAATACAGTACATTATAATCTAATTTAATATGTAATAATAAGTTTAATAAACACAAATAGTGTCAGTGACACAGTAAGCCATGAGCCGCGCTCCGGTCGTAAAAAACAGAATGGGTAGTAGTGTACTCAGCAGTCAAATAACAACCCCGCCACACATAACATACCTCCTCCCTTCCACACTCACATCCCTACTTGCGCAGTACTCAGCAGTCAAATAACAACCCCGCCACACATAACATACCTCCTCCCTTCCACACTCACATCCCTACCTGCGCAGTACTCAGCAGTCAAATAACAACCCCGCCACACATAACATA
>JAGFPH010000637.1:30757-44725 GCA_018207615.1 Philaenus spumarius
ATGAAATTTGGTATGTAGCTTCCTCTAGGGCCATAGGTGCTCACTAAGAAAGGGTTTGAAAAATTTCGAAATTTTAGGAGGGGTTTGGGGGGATCAAAGTTACTAAAATCATAATTTCAGATATTTTATTATTATGACAATAGTGCTTTTATTATTTAAGATCTATATATATAAAAACCAAATACCACTCACTGACTGAACCCTTAAAAAGAATACAATTACGTTAAAAAGACTGAAAATACCAACCACCGTACGGGTCAGCTAGTAATATTATATTTTGCTTAAGCAACATTTAAATATATCAGGTGATAAAAACATCAACTTAATTTGTTTTTTAAACTTAAGTCCAACCACTTCAGTTACAATACTTACAATACGACGCATGCTTATAATAATTCATCTCACAACATAGTACTGGTAAGTAATAGGCCCCTATATCTACAATTTCTTAATTGAGTATTAACTAAATATTCCAGTAACCTGTTGTAAATCTTGCAATTTGACTAAGTTAGTTGGCTAGTCGGTCTCTATAGATCCTCAAGGCTGTGTGTTATTGAAAGTGCCCGATGAAGCTACTTTCGCCAAGCAGGCCTTGACAAGCCTTGAACTTTACAGATATTCAAATTTCGAAGAATTACGTAGTATAAATAACAATGCAGGTGGTATTATAGATTTTACCTAGTGTAAATCGGATTCAAATTCTACAGTTTTACATAGAAAATGTGTTTGTTAAAACATTGAATGTTGAAATGAAAATATATTTTTAGAGAGGAACCTAGGTTCAAACTTATTAAGTATTCATTTGTATTGTAGTTTTGATTTATTTTTTTAATGCAGAAAATATACTTAATATTTTTAGTATGCAAACTTCCGTGCTTTTCACCCGGATTCCAACCCAACGTCTAAAACTTAGGAGTTAGGAGGACTACCCCTCAGCTACAAGGCCAGTGTTTCACTCAAGATATATGATTGATTTTAAATAATTCCATCACGCAGCTGACGTGAGTTTAGTGAATTTCCAAAATTAAGATTATACAGGGTGGTTATAAAGTCACTCCCCACTTTAACTTTTGTGCTTGTTAAAACAAACAAATATCCTTTGGGAAACGATACTAAATTAACCCAAAGCACCTATTGAAGCAATCGGAAACTTTGAGTGTCCCGTAAAAATGGGGGATTTTGGGGGCAACTCAATATTTTTAAATGGGTAGTATGGTCATGTGATACCTCATTTTAAAGGTCTATTTAAGACTAGGAAAACGACATAAAGAAAATTGAAATCGGACCACCCAAAACAAAATGGCGGCCCTAAACGTGTTGAAATAAATCGACATAAAGTTGCTAATATCTCGAAAAGGAAGAGTTTTTAGAAAACATTTCAAGAGACAAAAAATGTTTATTTCAAAATGCTTGACCTATAAAATTGCTTATAAATCGATTTCGTAAATTTAATTTTTTACAAAATTTTTTAAGGTGGAGGAATAAAAATAAAATTTACATCGATTTGGAAGCAATTTTATAGGTCACGCACTTTGAAATAGATATTTTTTTTACTCTTGATATTTTTTCTAAAAACTCTTCCTTTTCGAGATATTAGCAACTTTATATTAATTTATTTCAACACGTTTAGGACCGCCATTTTGTTTTGGGTTGTCCGATTTTAATTTTCTTTATGTCATTTTCCTAGCATTAAATATACCTTTAAAATGAGGTATCACATGACCATACTTCCCATTTAAAAATATTGAGTTGCCCCCAAAATAACCCATTTTTAGGGAACACTCAAAATTTCCGATTGCTTCAAAAGATTCTTTGGGTTAAGTTAGTATAGTTCAACAAAGGATATTTGTTTGTTTTAACAAACACAAAAGTTAAAGGGGGGGGGAAGTGACTTTATAACCACCCTGTATGTATTAGGGTTTCAACCAACTATTTGTAAAATTTGTCTACTCACGAAGGCACTAAATAGCTGTCTGAGTGTACGAAATATATTAGTAGGATTTGTTTTCACCTCAGCCTCCAGCCCCGGCTGCTGCGTTCCATTCCTTATGGCCTCGGATCATGGTCTGCTTCGCTACGCTCACAGCGGTAGATAATTAGCCGAATTTTTGAAGAAAATAAGAGCTATTACACTCGACAAAACTTGAAAACGGTCCGTCGGAAGAGGTTAAAACTTCGTTTCTATCCGTTTCAGACCATTTGGAGACGATACCCAAAATTCATTACTTTGTATATATATTTGTATATATATATACATTTTTTTGTTTTTCGATCCGATTCAAAATGGCGGGGTTATACCGATTAATCGTTTTTGGTTAGGGATTTAAGGGTATATAAGTATATGGGTTTTTCCCAACTTGATAAAATGGTAGTAAATATGCTTCAAACTAGCTGAAATTTTAGTGGAAGGGTCCTTGTAGGATGTCCCAGTTACTGATATTTTTATTTTCCGATTTTACACAAAATAGCGGGTTGCATGATTCAAACCAAAATGGTAAAGTTAGAGCAAGGAAATTGCATTATTTCTCCCACTCATGAGCCCGTGTGCAGTTTTTGAGCTATATCGTTCGAAAGGTAATTAAATTTACTACAATCCTGTGCAAAGGTATTTCAGGTACACAGTTCCCGGAACAAGGAACAAAATTGATAGGAAGCTCCCGATAAATTATTTTTTCATTATCAATGTCAGGTTTGTGCGCAATTTCTCCCACTCGTAAGCCCGTGTGCAATTTTTAAGCTATAACGTTCGAAAGACAATTAAATTTACTATAATCCCGTTCAAAGGTATATTTGGAACAGTTTCCGGAACAAGGTACAAAACCCATAGGAAACTCTCATTATATAATACTAGTTATTCCCTGATAAGAAAATTCGGCTATAGTAATGCGGCAGTGCTGCTTACGGTTTTTTTTTTTAAATCGGAACTTTTACACGTAAAACTTAAATTTCTTGACTATGCTTTCATGTTTTGTTAAGATGAACGCCATTTTCAGAATCTACACAAAATTTCCAACCAACAATAATGACGTAATATCGTCGAGGCATAGTAATGTTCAATATTAAAAGTTATCGGTGAAAGTTGAAATTTGTAGTTATTAGCCAAACATTAAAATAAATAACATGGTTTATGTCTCTCCTATTGTATAATTTAGGACTTTTCAAAAGCCATTGAAAACTTACCTAGTAAATAAGCTTTCAAATAATGTAATTCAACCTTCCCGCTTTTTAAAGAGTACTTAGAGCCTGAATACAAAAACATATGTAATCACCAAACATTTTTAACACTTATCATCACACGAACCTACATATTTAAAAAAATGTTAATTACACCCTAAAATATGTTCTGGGGACCATGATCGGTGCTCACTGACTACTCCCTACCTTAGGTCTCACCATAAGAGTCACTGCAATAGCTCATCTTTCTTATACGGAAATTCGATAAAAACGTGAAAAATCGCCGTATACTAGATACGATAAAGATGCGATAAAGGTGATGTTGAGTTTCTTGCTCCAAATTAGGTTTGCTATCGCCCAGTTTCTTTGACTTATTTGCAGTAGAAACTCGCTAGCACGACCCTCGATAACACGACTTCCAGTTAGCAAGTGCATTTTTCTAATCCCCCTGTTAGCGCGAACCTCAACTAGAAGAGCCCCTCGATAACAAGAATTTCCCGAATTCGCTTGAAAGTCTTGTTATCGAGGTTCCACTGTACTTCCCTTCCACGCTACCTCGGATTATGCGGACCCCCCCCCCCCCCGTGAACCTAGTACTTTTGTGGTATTTTGTGCAATTCTCGATCACGGTCTTGTAAAAATAAACACAAAATGTGCAGAATAATCTCCTGCATTTATTTTCTTAGATAAAACCCCCTAAACGTTTCATTCTAATACGAAAATCTCAAAAAAATAGATACTTCCAACAATAAACGGGCTTCCGCGAGTTGAGTGAATTTCCAAAATTAAGTTTCTATGTTTCAGTATTTCAACAGTTTTGAGAAATTGGTCGACTCTACTACTCGCTTTGTGAATTTGCACCTCGACCTTGCGGCCTTGGTTACGCTGTCCCCACGGTAAAATTCCCCACGTGGATTGAAACTTAGTACTTTTATGGTATTTTGATCGATTCTTAATCGGGCTGTAAGGTCGTGTAAAAAAATGTGCAGAACAATCTCCTATGCTTATTTGCTTAGATAAAACCCCAAAAACGTTTCATTAGAATAGAAACAATCTCAAAAAAATATTTACTTATGTTTTTATTTTTTATTTTTAGGATAACGAACTTGTCCGATCGATATAAAACCAAAGTGTGTACCAAACTTGGACCAAATCGGACTTGAAATGCGTCCGATAGAGTGCGTACACATAAATACATATTTATTTCAAGTTAGGGCAAAAGGGCTTATTTTGAAAAGTAGGAAATTGAAAACTTTATTGTAGGAGTAAAATATATATTGTTTGTGATTTCAATGGTTAGGTGGTAAAACTTCAATGGTCAAGAAGTCGAAGTTAAAAAAACAATTTTTCGTGTTTAAAAAAATATATATATATATTCATAAATATCTTATTAAATTTTGCAAAACATCCCAAAGAGAACCAGGTAACTATATCAAAGCCCACTAAAGAATACCGTCGAGGGACGGGCTTGTGTACACCGAGACCTTGAACGCTCCAATCGCCGTAGTATGACGTTGTCGCGTTCTTCCCACGCTTCTAACTGACTGCGGCTGACTCAACGCATTTATAATTCTTTAAACTGTGCGATCAAGCCTCGAGCGGTAAATACCAGGAGTGTTCGAGGCTAGTAGATATGGCAACGCTGCGCGCCCATCCTATTGGCCGCCTCGCAACGGTATTCTTTAGTGGGCTTTGATATAGTCATATACCGTCAGCTTGGAAGCTAGCCAAACACCATTTGCTTTATTCCGCCCACTTACCCTCAAACCACAGGTACCGGGTCTAGCCGAGATTCGAACCCGGTATCTTCTCATCACGAGATGCCACGCCACCCACTCGGTTTTCAGAAAAACTGACAAAAACAACACATTAGTTACTTGCTACCGTATGCCTATCTCGCATCGTCTCCACCCGTTGTTTTAATATAATGCAAGCCATGAGTTTGACAAAACTTTGAGTGCTTCTCCTGAAAAGTTAACAATTTCTGACTTATGTCCTCTTGCCCTTACTTCAAAGATTTATGAATACATTTTTTAATGACACCTACAATGTGTTTTGGAGACCATGAACGGTGCTTGTTGGCCATTCCCGACCTTAGGTCTCACCATAAGAGTCGCTGGAATCACCCGTCTTTCCCATGGAAATTCGCTAAAAACGCGAAAAATCACCGTATTCCAAACACGATAAAGGTAATGAGTTGCTTGCTCCAAATTAGGTTTACTATCGCAAAATTTCTTTCGGCTCATTACTTCCCTTCCACCCTGTATAATATTTTACCTATGAAAAATATAAAGCTTACCCTTTAAATAAAATTACTTGGGTACAAACTAAAAATTTAAATTAGAATAAGGTTTATAAAAACATTCGGTTACCCAATTGGAATTGTTACAAAAAATTCGTTGGAGCTCTTTTGTTCAAGAATTTAAGAGGAGTGGCGGACTATCGTGACGCCTGGAGGCAGAAATTTGAGACCAAGACTCGATTTGGATTCATAATAAATATCACAATCGAGGATTATAAATAAACAGGATACTCGTGGTTGCAACCAGATGGCGTCGTAGCTAATTCCAGCTGTTTTTGCAGTTTGTTTAAACTAGTCCGAGAACCAGGACAGGATTTATTCACTCGAAATACACTTACTCGAAGCTCTGAGACCGAAGACAAAGTATTAGTTAGGAACAAAGGTAGTGTTACAATGAAGGAAACGACCTTGAACTGTTGACCTTAATAATTCACTTTCAGACTTTTGCTAATTTAATCTCGGACTGCTATTGCCTAGACGCGATGACCAGCTGTGAGCATTGTTGGGCTTGCATTGTTGTAACCAGCTGAGCTGTATTCAAGCTAAATGTTATAAATAGAAACGTACACGCGTGAAAAACACTCGTCGCCTGGGTGGTAACAAATGACGTTACAGATAAATATAACATGCAACAGCAACAACTGTACATTTTGTTTGTAGTTACAAAAATGAACTAAAACACTAAATACTAATATTTTAACACGTTAAATAGCCAATTTTATTACTACTATCGAATGTAGTAATTACTCTTTTCTTTGAACAATCATGTTTTATTTGCGCCGATCGCAGAATTATTATATACAGTAGAACTCCAATTATCCGGATTAATTGGGACCGGACCCAATCCGGATAATCAAAAATCCGAATAATTGGATTTGTCTCGAAAATAGGCCGTTTTTAGGAGAAAAACGTAAACAAAACACAATAGAGAACATTTACGGTATTTATTATGAAAAAACAATATCAATGACAATGTTTACATAACGTAATATTTACAAACAATACTAAATCACTGTAAAATACATTATTTTTTGAACATACCAGGTAGAGTCAGATGTTTTGCTACCTTAAATCGATTCCGCGCCGCCAAGTCTCGCATCCGTTTGACTATGTTCTTATTCAAATCTGATCCGGATAATTGGCGATCCGGATAATTGGAGTCCGGATAATTGGAGTTCTACTGTAAATATTATTACTAGCATGTCGTCGTCAAATACTGATTGAAAACATGCTAAAGCGTCTCAAGTACACTTTGAACATCAAAACAAGATTTATAAGCTACATTTTATTTAAAGGCCAAGATTACTTTAAACAAGTTAATAACAGCGACTTTAAGGAAAATATGAAACCTAATCAAATAAAATTCAATTCCATTAATCACATAGAAATAAACTGAACATAATAGTTATTTAATATCAGTAAAATATCAGTTTTTATTTTAAATTTAATTTACAACCAAAGAACGATAAAAACAGCGAAACGTTAAACAAATAAACATTACATCAAATAGAAAACGTACTTATAAGGCTACCATTAAACCCCAGTGAAAAATTACAGTCAGATTAATTAGATACACATCAGAAATTCATAATTTAAACAAAATACTATTTAAAAACATCAGACTTTATCTAGGCCTACCTGACTATGCTGACCGAGATTTTTAACTCGGTAAATGTCAACCGACTATAAGGATATATAAATATGAGGACTATAAAATGTAGGCCTATTTAAAATGTATTTATTTACGTTATTATATATTTAAAGAAAGATAAAAATGGCTTTTTATTTCTTATTGATCGATCAAATGATTTATAAGTTATTAATATTATAGTGAAGAAATTAATAATAGAAAATGTTTATATGTTATACGAATGTACGAATGTTTCCGAAGCTAAACGATAGGCATTTCTTCTTTAAATTTGAATGAACAAATATTTTGATGGTAAAAGGTTGCATTTATAATATATACAGTGTATATCCTCAAAGCAAATCTTATAACATATTATAGCATGCATTAATTTTTAACTAATATTTAAAAAAATCAAATTCATAAGAAATTATAATGGTGAAGTTGTAATATGATTGGGTTATTACAACTACATTGGGTTTGTTTACGTATGTACAGGTGATCAGCTGTTATATTATATGCTACTCACGTACGTACGGACGTACACTCGCTTTTATAGAAGTTGATTGTTACTATCGGAAGATTCGTAAAATAAATCTTCGTTTTCATGTTTAAGTTTCCTGTTTGGTACTTTATTTTCTGTTTTCTTTACTCTCTAAATTATTTCTTCCATCTTTAGTATCAAATTTTGTTCCTGTTTTCAATTTCCTGATTTCTACTTTTTATTTTCTGTCTCAAGTTTTCTGTGCATTATTTCTTGTTTTATATCTATTTTCCTTTGAGTGTCCTGCTATCTGACTTCTATTTATGGCATCTCTCATCTAAATTATATATTCTATTTGTGGCTTTTATTCCAGTTTTGATCAACCAGTTTGCTGTCTATAATTTTCTGTTTTCAGTTTCCTACTTTTTTCAGTTTTCAATTTCCTGATTTCTGCTTTTTATTTCTGTCCCAAGTTTTCTGTCTCTTATTTTTTTGCTTTATTTCTACTTTCCTTTGCCAAATTAGAGTTGCTTTCTGGATTCTATTTATGGCAACTTTCATCTAAATTATCTATTATATTTGTACCTTTTCTTAATTGTTGTCTACAATTTTTCTGTTTCCAGTTTCCTATTTTGTTTCTGTTTTCAATTTCCCTTATTTCTGCATTTTATTTTTGGTTTTCAGTTTAAGTGAAATGTTTTTCCCCCCTTTCCAGTTTCAAGTGTCAGGCTTTTTGACTTCTATTCTTGGCATATCTCATCTAAATTATCTATTTTATTTATGGTTTTAGATTCTATTTTTGTTTATTCTGCTTGTTGTCTATAAATCTTCTGACAAGTTTCCTGCTTCCTTCTTTTAGTTTCCAACATTTTGTTATCCATGTCCCGCTTTCGGTACGTTTTTACTGAGTGGTTATTTTCTATAGTCTCTCGTCCACATTTTCTCGGTTTTCTTTAATTTTATGTTTTTTTGCAATTTACTGTACGTTTCCAGTTTTATGATTTCTAAATTTTACCGTATATTTCCATAATATGTTTACCTGTTTTTGTTTTAATTTTTTCATAAATACAAGTTTCATGTTTGCGTTCTATTTCCTGATTCTGTAAAATCTCTTTTCCAAATTATTTCTTCTACCTTGCGTTTTTTATTCTTAATTTCCTTTTTACTTTCTAGCTATACTATAGTATAGAGAAAGTATAGTGATCGCAAAAAAAATCGATGTTGAGATTTTTGTGGAAATATCCGTTTTGGGACCCCCTGAGTCCAAAAAAGTGGTTTGTACAAAATGTCTGTCTTTATGTCTGTATGTATGTCTATATGTATACAAAGCTAGAGCGAAAACTATTCGATCGATTTCAAACAAATTTGCACCAGACATGTCAAGTAGGCCTATATAGATGCACGAAAAAAGGTTTTTAAAAATTTTGAAAAACAACCGCGTTTTTGGCAAAAAAACCTCCAAAAAATCTGTTATTATTTTTTTATAAAAAAACGGATCTAACGATTTTGATAAAATTTGGCTTATTTGTAGCCTTTAATGTACCCTATCATATGCAATAAACCACATCTTTCTAAAAATTCTCGTTTAGCTAATAATAATAATAATAATAATAACTGATTTTTGGGGGAATTTGGCCATAAAGGGGGTTGTTTTTCAAAAACATTTTTTATGCATCTATAAAGGCGTAATTGGCGTGTTTGGTGCAAATTTGTTCGAAATCGATTGAATAGTTTTCTCTCTAGATAATAATAATAATATTTATTAGTTAATCTCCAACTTTAATAAAAAATCACCTCTCCTACCCCACCCTACAAGTCACAGTGAATCTGTTTAGTAATTTAAATATGTTTTTGAAAGTTCCTGGTACCGTTTATTTTTCTAGTTTTCTGTGTCCTGCTTTTGTTTGATTTTTATATCCCTTGTCCAGATTTCTGTTTGATATTTCGTATGTTTAGTCTTCTGTTCTGTTTTTCTTGTTTTTCATCTCTCTTTTCTCTTATGGTCTTATATTTCTACTTTACCACTTCCTCTATTACACCTTCTGTTCTACTTCATTCGATATTCTGCCTTTTATATGCTTTCTTTATTTACAGTACTTCACTTTCCTATTATAAAACCAATACTTGTGTGTTTAAAAACATCGTTCCCAGAATTTAAGTGAATAATATTGTTGTAATCCTCAATGCATATGCAATAAATAGTTAGTTAGATACTTAGAATAAATAAATAAATACCTAGAATAACCAAAATATACGTGAGAACAATAAAATAAAAATAGCATATACTATTTCTTAAAATTACATTTACTTTTCAACGGTATTATAAAAATTAAATTATACCAACCAGTTACAAGTTCACAATATTACACCGGGTTAATTTATAGGATATTAGATACATTAAAACTAGTTACATAACTGCGGGAAGTCTCGCCATAACACGAGATAGAATCTTCCGTTTGAAGATGTTTTACACTTTCACTCGTTTTGGATTCCGAGAAGAGCTGATCAAATGGTTTCCTGCCTACATTTCTGTCTGGAGTGGTATATCTGTGAATATTTTATACTAATCACAAAACTCGACCCACTCTCAAAATTGCTCCGTTAGGATGGAATTCTGCATTTGATGCTGTATAAGAACCTACAATTCTTTAGTCTACCATGTGTAGAACTGTTAGAGAAAATAATTAAATCTACGTATGTTTTCTTTGCTGATTAACAATTTCAACAATCAGCAATTAACTCCTATAAAAGCGATTGTTCGTCCGTGCGTATGTAAGTGAGTAACATATAACAGCTGATTTCACCCATCATCTGTAAACACACCCAGTGTAGATTATACTTTAGGGTTTACAACTTCAATCGTTATAATTTCTTAGTAAGTAGATTTTTTTAAACATGATTTATAGAACTAATTTCTGTTATAATACGTTATAATATTTGCTTTGAGGTTATAAACTTTATATAAATACAACCTTTTCTCATCAAAATATTCGTTTATACAAATTTAAAGAAGAAAAACGACCCAACCCTAGTACTGGGTACTGTCCTAACCCAGTACCCGTGCGGGCAACTACGAACTAAATGTTGTGCGTTGTTTGTTGTATATTTTTGTGTATGTGTTGTAATATCAATGTGTTGTAACAGTTTTTTAATGTTTGACGACATTTAATTTAAATGTATGGCAAGTTACCCTAATCGTTTCTTCTTCCTTCAATTCTGTTTTAACCTCCTAGTACCTGACATTGTTACCGTCCTGCTTGATTTTAACTTTTGCTCTTTGCAGTCACAAAGAAATAATTTCAAAATATGTTTTGGAAATGAGTAGACATGATGCTGAAAATATAATTGTGTTCTTATAAGTTACTATATGAAATGGTTTTCCATTGTTAACCTTTTTTGATTTTGCTTAGTTTGCGTTATTTCGGTTTACTATTTTTGTATTTTTCTATCGTACCGGGAGGTAGTAGAAGCTGATATTTTACTCTCTCCAATAAATAAATACAGATTACGGTTCGAGTCCACGCAAACGTTTTTGTCCATATGGGTAAATGAAAGTAATAATAATTGTGGTTACTTTAATTTCTTTTGTGTCTTAATATGTTAGATTACAAATTATTGTGGAATTATGATAGACAATTTAGTTTTGCGAGCAATAACAATACTACTAAATATAGATAAGGGATAATTTTCCAAAACACTAACATGATTAACAGAAATAATTATCCCAACATTCCACTAAAGGGAATTCATACTTGAAAATCCTAAAATATATATTTATGGTTATTTTCCAATAATTGTTTTTTCTAAGGTTATATAAATAGTCAAAAATTGGCACTTACAATTGTTTTTACTTTATATGTAGCCTATGTATTTTTTTTAAATGTAACATACATTTTTGAAATTGATATAACTTGGAAAGTATTTGACCTATTTTAATATGTTTCATGTCAAATTGTAGGTTAATAACTACTGAAAAAATACTGTATTTTAATAGAAGTTTGTAAAGTATAACTATGAATATTTAATAAATAACAAACATATTTTTTTTAAGTCGAATGTTTTATTTACTTTAAAAAAATTTCCCAAAGTAATTGATATAAACTCCAAAATATCAGAATGTTTACACTATGTTTTCGTTAAGTCCACACAAAATTTCAGCAATGTATCTTCATCCGTTCTAAAGTTATGACCATTTTTCTGTCCGAAAACACAGAAAAACAACAATTGCCGTAAAACGCGTCTGAAATTGAAAAACGCAGTTCATTTTTTTTTATGCTGTGATTTTGTAATTTTGCGATCTTATGAGACATGTGATGTAATTTTATTTTTCAAACAAAGTACTTTCCTAGCCATTTATGTGATGAAATAAGCATTAGAAAAACAAAAAATTGCTTTCATGTTTTGCAAAATGTCTAGGAATAAGAACAATGGAAAACTGGCAAGTTAGAGGTTAGGACATTCTCTTTAAAACAACTATAATTTCCTAAATATTTAGAAAGAAGTGCAAATGGTGTATTACATAACATTCACCAATATGAAAACAAAATTAATATAAAAATTATACATTTTTTAAATATTTCTTTACTATTTTCGGGTATGATTCCCCTTAAATGCAAGCAATTGAACTAAAATCTGTTTAGAGTAATGTGTTAAAAGATAATAAGGATACAAACTTTAGCTTTTGTATCAAAAAATAAGTTACTTTTGTTGTTTGTATATAACACTGACTTCCAAACGTTTTCATTTAGGTTGTTGTAATCACACTAAAGGATAATGGCATTTTCTAAAACTACTAAATAAAATAAATGTACATTTTAAAATTTTAATAATGTTAAATGGCTATAGTTCTACAAGAACAATCACAATTAATTATCTTTTTCACAACCTCTACATAGTACCTGACTTTTGTCTCGCACTATAGATAGAGGCATGTAAATTTCTACAAAATGCAGCTTGTTTCATCTTTCTGTTTTTATTTGAACCAGATATATTAAGCCTTTCAGATGTTTTTTGAACCTAATATACATTATATTTTATAAGCACCTCAAATCGATACCACCAGTTAAACAACTTAATCGTACTTACTAAGAGACTTTTCACGACTCGTTCGGTTTTATATTTCAGGCTGATAAGCCTTCGCGATAAAAGCTAATGGTGTGCCAATATTGTCTAAAGTGGTCCAAAAGAGTGGAGACAATCACGACTCTGAGATGTGGGGATCTCTGGAATTTATCTATAATACTAGTAACCTCCCGAGAAAAATCACAGCCAAATTAATTAGATACACATCAGAAACACATAGCTTAAAAAAATACTATTTTAAAACAACAGACTTTATCTAGGCTTATCTAAGCTGACGGTGATTTTAACTCGGTAAATGTGTGCAATTATAAGGATAGGCATATTTTAACAACTATAGGCATATTTGTTAAAAAATTGTATTTATATTCATTGTTAAATAAATCTAAATAAAGATAAAAATATTATCTTTTAATTGTTTTATAACTTCATATTGATAGATCAAATGATTTGGAAATTATTAATATTATAATGAAGAAATCTATAATGGAATGTACGTTATACGAAGATGTACGAATGTTTCCGAAGTTAAACGAATGGGTATCCCTTGTTTAAATTTGTATAAATGAATAATTGATAATTAAATATTATATTTATATTCACTAGCTGACCCGTGCGAAGCATTCACATTCTAACTTACTTAAATCCCACTTAATTAAAGTAACCGTATATTTAGTATCGTATAGTGCGTGTATAGTTCGTATTTAGTGCGTCATGGGCATTGTTATTATATATTTTTAAATAACTTACCAACTTGCAGAAGGTAAACAACAACAAATAGGTGTATCCACAATGCTGTTTATAACCACGCTTACAATTAATTAAAAATAGCAATGTAAAGGCAGCTCTCCAGCTGGGTATTCTTATCATCAGTGTTGCCAACGCCAGGAAAATATCCCTACAACTTACTTGATCTTACATCACTGTTCCGTTCGGATTATTTTTTTTTTCGTATAATTGTATCTCTTATATAAAATGCAATGTCCTGACTGATGATCAACGCAGAGCCGATTCTATTAAAGCTAGAGACTTGAAATTTGGAAGGTACATCCGTCCAAAAATGTAGAGGCGTACTAAGAAAGGATTTTGCAAAATTTTGAATTTAAAGGGTAGAAAATGCGAAAATTCATCCCTCCCATAAGCAGCCATATAACAGATGAAACAGCTGATTCGTATTTATTAATGTGTTATTCTGGTTACTATGGTGATTATTCCAAACTCTTTCAAAAAAGTTTGTTGATTTTATAATAATAGCCCTAACCTAAAATTGTGTTAAACCTTTGGTCCAAATAAGCTGTTTTA
>JAGFPH010000637.1:51045-90628 GCA_018207615.1 Philaenus spumarius
GTGTGTGTGTGTGTGTGTGTGTGTGTGTGTGTGTGTGTGTGTGTGTGGATGTATGTGTGTAAATAAATTTTTGTCGTACAGTTTCTCAAAAACGAATCAACCGATTGAATTCTACGACATGTCATTCGAAAGGGTGTATCAAAACTTAGATCTGATTAGATTTGAGAGTTAATCCATCGAGCCAATCCGAAGAAATTTCAAAAAATAACCTAAATTTTTTTTGGAATTTTTATGTTTTTTAAAAATAACTTTAAAGCGTGCGAAAAAATCATAATAAAACCATGTATACATTTTTTGTGCTTAAAAAACTGCGTCGACTGCTTTTTTGAAAATGAAAATCGGACGACGCATTCAAAAGTTATCGTTGTTTAAAAATTCACAAATTTTTGTTTTTTGGTATTTTTTGGTATTTTTTTAACATATCTTCCAGATTTCTCAACCAATCAATATAAACCTGTACATTTTCTTTTTGTGCTTTAAAAACTGCGTAGAATGCTTTTTAAAAAATGAAAATCGAACGACGCATTCAAAAGTTATCATTGTTTAAAAATTCACAAATTTTCGTTTTTTGGTATTTTAACAAATAAACTCATTTTTAAGCGTTTAAAATTCAAACTAAGCGGGAAGTTCTATGGTTGGCCTGCACGGTCAACCAATTACCAGATTTTTCTAAGTAGATAACTGTGAAAAATTAAATTGTTAAAATTAAAATAATATGTTATTTGAAGAAGGTATTTCCGCTAAATCATTGAATGCAGTTAATTGAATGTTATTAATTCCGTCATTTTCACACCAAAAACAACAATAGCTCGTACCACATCCACGGATTTTGCAAATTTTACGCATTTACTTGTCAAACTCACCTTCAAAACATTTAAATAAAAATATTGCGTTTCGTCGTTATCTTAAAAAAAAGTCGCATTACATGTCACAGCTGTGTGTTTTGTGTTGTGATTTGTGTCATATGTAATGTGAACATTTTAATGTTTTAATATCTGAAGATGAAAAGCATATATTTCGAAACGCATCATAAACATACGCTGAAAGAAGTTACACGAAAAAATATATAATTGAGTATATGCTTTATTTGTGTATTGGATACTTATACATTGATTTTTAAAAGTCTCTTATTTAAATTTTTTATTTGCGCGCGTTGTTCTTGTCGCAAATCAAATGCAAGCAACCACTTTTAATACATCGACTCCAAACTCGTTTTCCACATGCATCAGTATATTTTGTAGCATTATATTGAAGCGTTCACTAAATTTTAAGACAATGTCCTGAACATTTTCGAATCTGGAGTATTAATGAAATGATAAAGCTTGCGAGTGTTTTCGTTTTCTACTAGGTCCGCTTTTTATTTTTGACCGATTACGAATTATTTTTGAACTAAACCTAATTTTGAAGCCTCAATAAGGGGGGAAAATGTGCTGAAAGGGCGTAGTGGAAAAGTCAGTTTGTATCTATGAAAAAATACCAATTAAAACAACAGATTATAATGTGAACGTATTTTGGTAGTTATAGCCAAACTGTTTGTGTAACATTTTTGGGCTAAAACGTTAGTATATCCAAGACAAAACTAAATAAATCCATTATTACTGCTTTTAAAAACTTAAGGGGACTTGCCACGAAGAAAAAATTTGTTCACATTTTTTTTTTATTATTGATTATTATTTTTCAGAATGTGCTGAAATATTTTTTATTTATTTTTTTAGTTCAATTAGAAGTTGGTGAAAAAATATTGTTTTTACCCATACACTCTGGTGTTTATGAAAAATGTTGGTTTTGAATGGCTAAACGCTCGAAAGCAGTTCATTTATTTTCATATATATAAATTTGATATAGTAAAGTTTTCTCACGTTGGCTACTATGTGTTTCTGTTTGGTGTCTGTGAAAAAAAAATAGTTTGAAATTTTGACATCAGCTGTGCTTGTTGTTGCTAGCCCAGGTCATTACTGAGCTAACTTCTACGACTTTGATGTGTACCAATATTTATTTTCTTTGTTTGTTTTTTTTCAAAGGACGTAACCTAATTCAGTTTTTTATCTTCATGTTTGATGAAAATGTGTTGCTTAGCTGCAAAAAAAGGCCTACAACTCTGTGGACACTAACTATGTTATAAATAGCAAAGAAGTTTTAGACTTTGCACGTCTGTAGGCCTACATAGGCTAAACATAGGCCTAAAACTATGCCGGTTGCAGTCAAGTGTTCATATCTTACTAATAAATTTACTGTTTATAAATCAATAATCTACCGTCATAATGGTATAAACTGCAAGGACAATCATGAAATCATGGATATTTTCAGTTCTTCTCCGTTTACCAAAAATTAGGTTTTTTTGACTTTGATGTAACTTTTCTCAGCATCTAATAAAGATATTGATGCCAAATTTTTTGTGCTTTCTTACAACATGGTCTCCTAGTGCCAAACTAAGAATTTCAAAAAATTCCTCTTACTTTGCTAAAAAAAAATACTTTATGAAAATTTTAACCGATAAATTACAAATTATTTTTGAAATGATAAAAAAAACACTTAGAAATAAAATTTTACAAAAACGTCACGTAGCGCTCTAGGAAAAAGTATGATTAAAAAAATGTTAACCTTGGAACCGTACACCGGGGCACTCAGTGCCCCAGGGAATTTTAGTTTTGCTGTAAATTTGAGTTTTCAACACTGACCGCAGCCAGCTCCTGTGACTTTTACTTGACCTTGATGAGCTGTCAGTTGCTTTGTTTGCTGCGGCTGTGACACATCACATTCCTTTTGTAGAACGTTGTTGAGGCACTCAGTACCCCGGTGTATGGTTAGTGTAAGTTTTTCTTCAAGTGTACAATTTTGTGTGTTTTAAGTTTTTCTTCAATTTTGTGTGCTGAGTGCAACCAGTTCACTTGCAAAAATCATGTAAAAAGTGTTTGTGCCAGTTGTAGTGAAGAAAACTAGATAAAAAACTCAAAAACTGCAACTTTAGAAAACTTTGTTAAAAAATGTAGGTTTTCGCAATTCTCTTATTATATTTACTAAAATCTTTAAAAATTAATTAAAAGTATGTTTTTTCAATAATTTAAGGCCTAAAGAACACGTTTATGATGTTTCTTGAATAAAACCAAAAAAATTTCCATTGAAAATGATTGTTTATTTTTGGGGCACCCAGTACCCCTGTGTATGGTTAGTGTAACAGAAATTGAGGTGTACGGTTCCAGGGTTAAAAATGTGTTGCCCTAAGTGTTATGGTTCTTGAGAAAATGTGCATATAGTTAACATGGAGTGGCAAGTCCCCTTAAAACACATCCATTTAAACAATTTATTTTTAAATTACATTATGAGGTGGGAGTATATCACCCACTGTTAAGTTATAACTGACCTATATGTACGCGATTTTCATTTAGTTAAAATGGAAACAGCCACGAGATCTTTTTTTTTAATGCTCGACGAACAAAAACATGGTCTTTATTATTTATTGTTTCATTAAACAGATTATTGTTTCATTAAACAGAGTATTGTTTCATTAAACAGATTATTGTTTCATTAAACAGATTATTGTTTCATTAAACAGATTATTGTTTCATTAAAAAGATTATTGTTTCATTAAACAGATGATTGTTTCATTAAATAGATTATTGTTTCATTAAACAGAGTATTGTTTCATTAAACAGATTATTGTTTCATTAAACAGATTATTGTTTCATTAAACAGATTATTGTTTCATTAAACAGATTATTGTTTTATTAAACAGATTATTGTTTTATTAAACAGATTATTGTTTTATTAAACATATTATTGTTTCACTAAACAGAGTATTGTTTCATTAAACAGATTATTGTTTCATTATCCACAGATGATGGATAATCGAACTGAAATTGTAAAGGTGTCACAGAGGCTCAACTACAACAACAAATTACAATTTGAAAAATTGTATAACAGAATTTGTTAAGTTATTTGAGTATCTAGGGTGCAAAGTTGAGTTAGTCGCACGAGATAAATATTTGAAAAGACCATAATAACTGAAGCTAAGAAAACTTTTTATTTTCCTTGTATGTATTAAAAGTGCAATTATTTTGGGAACATCCTGGTTTCGAAGGTTTAATTTTAAATAGCTGTTCAACTTCCTTATTGTTATTTCTTTGACATCTCGCACTGGTTTCGACCTAAGAGTTTATCTCTAATGTTCCTTTTATAATGAACTAGCTGACCCGTACGGCGTTGCCCGTGGTGGTTGGTATTTTCAGTCTTTTTAACGTAATTGTATTCTTTTTAAGTGTTCAGTCAGTGTGTGGTATTTGGCTTTTATATATAGAGATCTTAAATAATAAAAGCACTATTGTCATAATAATAAAAGATCTGAAATTATGATTTTAGTAACTTTGATCCCCCAAACCCCTCCTAAACGTTGAAATTTTTCATACCCTTTCTTAGTGAGCACCAATGGCCCTAGAGGAAGCTACATACCAAATTAAATTCCAATCCGTTCGGTAGTTTTGAAGAAATCGTGATTTAATAACTTTGATCCCCCAAACCTCCCCTAAAAGTTCGTATTTTTTAAACCTCTTCTTAGCGAGTGTCTATGGCCCTAGAGGAAGCTACATAACAAATTTCATTCCAATCTGTTCGGTAATTTTGGAGAAATCGTGATTTAGTCATTTTTATCGCCAAACCCCACTAAAATTTCCAATTTTTTAAAACCCTTTTTAGTGAACACTTGTGGCCCTAGAGGAACCTACATACCAAATTTCATTTCAATCCGTTCGGTAGTTTTGAAGAAATCGTGATTTAATAACTTTGATCCCCCCCTAAAATTTCGTATTTTTTTTAAACCCTTTCTTAACGTGCGTCCATGGCCCTAGAGGAAGCTATATACCAAATTTCATTCCAATCTGTTCGGTAATTTTGGAGAAATCGTGATTTAGTCATTTTTATCCCCAAACCCCTCTAAAATTTCCAATTTTTTAAAACCCTTTTTTAGTAAACACTTATGGCCCTAGAGGAAGCTACATCCCAAATTTCATTCCAATCCGTTCGGTAGTTTTGAAGAAATCGTTTTTTAATAACTTAAAGCCCCCCTAAAATTTCGAATTTTTTCAAACCCTGTCTTAGTGAGGACATATGGCCCTAGAGGAAGCTACATACCAAATTTCATTTCAATCCGTTAGGTAGTTTTTGAGAAATCGTGATGAGTGAGTGAGTGGTATTTCGCTTATATACATATAGATTAAGTAATTTATGTTCGTAATTTTAGCGTATTTTCATGGGAAATATGAGCTATTGAAGTGACTATTATGGTCATATATACGGTTGGGAGTGGTCAATGAGCATGGATCATGGACACCAGAACACGTTTTGGAATGCAATAAAAATAGTGTATATGCATTTATGTGTTCGCACTAAAACGTCCGAATTTTACGTTCGATTTGGTACACACGTTGGTTTTCTAAGTCACTTTGGACGAGTTCGTTAGCCAAAAATTCAACTACTGGAAGCACGTTTTTTGATTGAAAGTAAAAATGTTTTTAGATTTTTCGTATTAGAATGAAACGTTTCGGGGTTTTATATAAAAAAATAATAACATATAAGATTATTCAGCACATTTTTTTTTCGCACGACCTTATTGCCATTCTGGATCCATCAAAATCGATCACTACGTAAAATACCATAAACGTACCTGGTTCAGAGGATTTTGCCGTGAATTCAGCTTCTGAAGCAGGATGCAAACTTGCAAAGCACAGTACACAATCCGAGACCGCAAGATCGAATGCAAACTCGCAAAGTTGGAGGTTGAAACAAGTTCTACTAATATATTTCGTACACGCAGGCAGCTATTCAATTCCTTCGTGAGTAGACCACTTTCCCAAATAGTTGGTTGAAACCCTAAAACGTTTAAACTTAATTTTGGAAATTCGCTCAACTCACGATAGCTGTGCAGCTGTGTGATCGACTAATTTTCTGTTGTAACTAGGTTTTCTTTAAATATATTTAATTTGTAATAATTTAATATATTTGATTATTTGTATATTAATATTTAATGCTATATTATATTAATATTAATATTAATATTTAATATTATATTATACTAATATTTAATATTATATTATACTAGCTGGCCCGATCCGGCTTTGCACGAATAGACGAAACAAAGTTAAATGTATATTAACAAAAAATATATGTCAATAAATATATTATACTATGCATTTCTTATGAGGATTTTTAGTATCTTTGACCCCTGAAATTTCGATTTTTTTTAAACCTTTCTTAGCGAGCACCTAGGGTCCTAGAGGAAGCTACATACCAAATTTCATTCTAATTCGTTCGGTGGTTTTTTTAGTAACTTTGACCCCCCAAACCCCCCTAAAATTTAGAATTTTTTGAAAATCTTTCTTAGTGAGCACCTAGGGCCCTAGAGGAAGCTACATACCAAATCATTCCAATCCGTTCGATGGTTTTTTTTGTTACTTACCCCCCCCCCCCCAACCCCCCCTAAAATTTATAATTTTTTTGAAAATCTTTCTTAGCGAGCACCTAGGGCCTAGAGGAAGCTACATAATAAAAAATTTCATTCATATCCGTTCGGTAGTTTTGGAGAAATCGTGATTTAGTAACTTTGACTCCCCCCAAATTCCCCATAAAATTTCGAATTTTTTTAAAACCTTTCTTAGCGAGTACCTATGGCCCTAGAGGAAACTACATTCCAAATTTCGTTCCAATCCGTTCAGTAGTGTTTAAGATATCGTGATGAGTCAGTGAGCGTGTGGTATTTGGCTTTTATATAATAAATATATAGATTAATATTTAATATTATATTACTATATTAATATTGTATTAAATATTAATATATTTGTAATAATTTAAAATATAATTAATGAGGAACAAACAAAAAAATTTAAAAAATGTTTGCATTCAAGATGTTTTACGAGCCAGGACAAAGGTATTCCATTATTAACTGAACTACACCTTACTATGATCAGTACAACGATTACATACTGAGTTGTAGTGTGCTTGTGTCGTCAGCTCTGCTAATAGCCAACACATACAACCTGTTGCATCTAAACATAACTGCACTTTGACAATGTAAATACGATGATTTGCACGTTCCTGTGATAGAAAGTGTTCACATAACACTGGTTGCAAATAATGCAAACTGCAATATAATTAGGAAAGTACTAAGTACGTTTATACAATGTAACTAATTGAGTGTCGAGTTCTAATGTGGATTAGGATGGATAAAAATCTCAGGATAAACAGTATAAAATGTCAACGTGATACATTAGCGGGACAAAACGACCACTAAATATTATATCGAAGCTATTTTAGCTACGAACAGAATGTCTGTAAAGAAATTGGTCCCTCCAATATTTTTATCACTTACCTTCGTCAAACAGAAAATATCTGGATAAGTTTGACTTTGAAGCACCAACCAAGGGTTCCGTAGCACAAACCGTCCTGAAAATATGAACTCAATACACCGACCCAAAATAATTTTTAGTAAAAGTCCAACAACATAGTATTACTAGGGGAGACCCCTGCGTGCTCCACACGCCAAACCCCAATGGAACCTTCTAAAAAAATATGTTATGTTTTATTTATAATAAAGGTGTGGGATTAATAATAACCTCAAAACTAAGATGGTAAATAATGTTAAATGTTCAAATCAAATTATTTCGTATGTTTTATAATAACAGTTATAATAAAGGTTAAAAGAACCAGGAAGGTTCATGTGTACACTTAATCAAAAACCTAACCAAAATGTTACTCACTATCAATTACCGTATATTATCAACTAGCTGACCCATACGGCGTTGCCCGTGGTGGTTGTTATTTTCAGTCTGTTTAACATAATTGTATTCTATTTAAGTGTTCAGTCAGTCAGTGGTAATTGGCTTTTATATATATAGATCTTAAATAATAAAAGCACTATTGTCATAATAATAAAAGATCTTAAATTATGATTTTAGTAACTTTGATGCCTCCAAACCCCTCTTAAAATTTCGAAATGTTTCATATTCTTTCTTAGTGAGCACCTATGGCCCTAGAGGAAGCTACATACCAAATTCATTTAAATCCGTTAGGTAGTTTTGAAGAAATCGTGATTTAATAACTTTGATCCCCCCAAACCCCCCAAAAATTTCAAATTTTTTTGAACCCTTTCTTAGCGAGCGCCTATGGCCCTAGAGGAAGCTACATACCAAATTTCATTCCAATCTGTTCGGTAATTTTGGAGAAATCGTGATTTAGTAATTTTTACCCCCCAAACCCCCTAAAATTTCCAGTTTTTTAACAACCTTTTTTAGTGAACACTTATGGCCCTAGAGAAAGCTACATACCAAATTTAATTCCAATCCGTTCGGTAGTTTTGAAGAAATCGTAATTTAATAACTTTAATACCCCCCCCAAACCCCCCTAAAATTTCGAATTTTTTCAAACCCTATCTTAGTGAGCACCTATGGCCCTAGAGGAAGCTACATACTAAATTTCATTTCAATCCGTTCGGTAGTTTTTGAGAAATCGTGGTGAGTGAGTGAGTGAGTGGAATTTCACTTTTATATATAAATAGATGGTATAGGATTAACAATAACCTCAAAAGTAAGATGGTAATAATGTTAAATGTTCAAATCAAATTATTAACAACATAATTAATATAATTATTAATTATATTTTATAACAACAGTTATAATAAATGTTAAAAGAACCAGTAAGGTTCAGGTGTACACGTAATCAAAAACCTAACCAAAAAGTTACTCACTATCAATTACCGTATATTATCAATAAATAGGCCTACTATATGTCTTATTTATTTTAATTAGGATGTAACATAGTTTTTTCGTATTTTTAAATTCCTTAACGCAAGTTTTTATTGGTTTGTGTATGTTGAAACATGTGTTGGTTCAGTATAGGCCTAACTTAAAATATTATTTTGTACTAAAACCTGGACATCCGTATCAACTCTATTATCTGTTATTTAAAAATCACTATTTACTTCCACGAAATCAGCTGGATTATGTTGTTTCTTATTATAAACAGCTGCTTTGCATAGAAATGGTTTTTAAATTCGTTCCATGTTAATCTTGTGGGGAAAACACGACCTTTGAGAGTAGCTCTCGCTATTAGGGATAAGAATTTTTGTTATCTAAAACCTTATTGCAAAACTTCGAAATGAGACGAATTTTTTGACAACTCAAACATTAAATTTGTTCCAGAAATAAGGGAGGAGTTGTGTTCACAAAAAACTGCTTCGCGTATTATATATAAGGATGTTACGCCTATACTGAACCAACACGTTTCCTTAATGCATTTACATTCATTACCATAGTAACCAAGTTAGCAAATTTAGACATTTAAAAAAATGAGGAAGCATTATGTCCATTTTAGAGGTATCGCCAAATACGCTAATTTAACCAACTTACAAAAAGTGAGGAAGTACAATGTACATTTCAGAGGTACAAGTAAACTATTTTAACACAACTTACAAAATTAGGAAGTGCAATGTACATTTCATCGGTAGCGCGACGTGTCTAAATCCATTCAGGTCTTTAATTTTACCACTGCCTATTTTATTTCGTCGACTTCTCCTTTTACGATCTACTGTTACTTCTGGTTTATATTAGTAAGAGAGTAAAACAATGAAGAAGAAGAAACCATCGATGAAATCACAAAATGCGAACCGTCTTACTTAAGTTCGTATATTTTACCTCATCCAAAAAGTAATGATTTTACTTCACTTCAAAAACAAAATATGGACTTTCGACAAACTACGCCTGTTTCTTCCCTCCGTTTATTAGCGAATTTCTATAGGAAAAATGAGCTATTGCAGTGGCCCGTATGGTAAGACCTAAGGTCGAGAGTAGCAAATAAGCACCAATCATGGTCCCCAGAACACGTATTGGGGTGTCATTAAAAAACATATATGTATATATGTGTTCGCTCTCTAGCGGCCGCATTTTAAGTCCGATTTGGTTCAAATTTGGTACACATTGCCACGCGCAAACCTCCCTACCCTCTTAATTTTATTCAATAAACACAACCTTTTGTTGTTAACTTTAACACTTTCCCTCATCAAATAACACCCAAGTGTTTTCAGGCCTTATTTGATGCTTTTCTGTTGTACTACCCCGTTAGAACAATTTGAGAGGTTTGGCGAGGGCAAGAAAAGGAAAACTTTTTGTTTCCTATTCTTAAATTTTAAAATTTAAATTAATTAGACCTTTTTCGTCTTTTGTGTAGTACACTAGCTCAATTCTAGACTCTTTTTCGGGATCGTTCCCTTTGGAGTTAAATTTGTAGTGATCCGTGAATAACTCACCTGCTGACTTAATTACACTAGAGCACTGAATGGTTTTAGGATTAATTTGATTGGATTTGTAAATTATATATTCAAAATTTTTCTATTGAAAACACAAAAACGATTTATTAATTAACATAAATCCATTAACTTTGAAACAACAAATTATTATTTTCAAAAACACAATGAAACTGATTAATATTTAGCTTATATTTACATATATTGAAAAGTAGCAAAGTGATTAATTAATTTATTAATTAAAATTTGTATATTAATGATTATATTATTTACATACGACGATTTGCCATTGTGAGTAATGAAATTTACTAAACGAGTTTACTTTATTCAATTTCCCCAGAATTTACTTGAATCTATTTATTTAATTTAATTTATATATTACTTTGCAAAAAAGGGATTTATTTAAAATTTTAAGTAACAATGATCGTTTGCCACTTACAGAACACAAGAAGTTCGACGCGTATTTCCTTCTGTCGATTTCCAGCGATTTAAAGTTGTTCTCCTTGGTCCCCAGAATGGTTTCTTCGGCTTACAGTTGTCTTCTCCTAGACTTAATTAAAGTTGTCCTCTCCTAGTTGATTGTAGTATCTTTTGGCAAGATAGGCCGTTTATATGGATATTCTTCTCCCGAAATTATCACGACCCGACTTAGCTTTAGGCCGGAGCTAGAACGAACGCACACCGAACTGATCGCCCTACGACTTTCTCTAAGTACCCTCGGAGCTTGGTCAGCTGTTTACTCGTTGGCGCTTCGTGCTAAACTGATGTTAGAGGGGATGCAAGCTTCTATCCTCGACTTTTGACTTGTCAAACCAACATCTTCCTCTATGTAACAAGAAATCCTGATTTCTTGCTTTAGAAATATATTTTTTGGTCTTAATATATTTCCTGATTTATTTGATGAATTTTAGTGCCTTTATTTCCCATCGATTAGGCCTAATTTAATTATTATCTTCATTTATTGAATTACAATGTGTGGTCTGTTTTGCTTTGCGTAGTAGCTCCGATGACGTCACTTCCCTCTTGGTGCTTCGGGCTTGACTTCATATCCGTGCCTGTCGTTTTGCGAATTTGACTTTGATTTCATCCAAACTCTATAACTTCTTTTTGCGTGGTCGGATTTTGGTTTTATTGACTTCTAGGGATTGGTTGACGTTTTCTGGTTTCTCTGGAATTCGAATGGCGTTTCTACTCCTCTTCCTTCTTGAGTTATAGACTTCGTTAGTTTTGCTTAAATTTTAAAATTTATTTCCTGTAAATTTGAAATTTTCCATTTTTTCTTGCTTGTATCCTCTTCGGTTGGTCTTGAAACGCGTAAATCTGGTGTTGGTTTTTTGATAGCTTGTTTGGTTATCTAGTTATTCAGCTTGTTGTTACTCTAATTGGCTTCGTTTGGTTTTCGGCGTCTCATTCCCCCCCTTTAACGCTCTTTTCATATCTCACATGGCATTACAATTTATTACACATATATATACCCTATTTTATCAATATTTCCCTTTTATTAATCTCCCTTGTATTTATTTTGAATTAATAAAAATTTGTATTAATTTATTTTATTTATACAAAACTACTTATTTATTTATATTGAACTTCGGCTTAATTATGCCCTATTATTGACTCTATTAAATGCTATTTTTTATGATTTAATTACATTTGAACTTTATGAGTTATTTGCCTTTTTATGCCCAAGAATGACTTTACACTTTATTTTTTTAGCTATTAAATTTTATAACTTTATATTTTTTTATTACTTTATTTTCTTAACCCTTTTTAACTCTACAAATGACTCTACTTTGTTTTTGGATTTTATTCAAATTCTGCAAAATCGATTTGTTTACACTTACATTTTTGTCTATAACTTTTTAACAAATTATCATAACAAAATTATTTTTATTACTCCTTGCTTATTTAACTCTCCTTTCAACATAAATCTAATAATAACAACTTTTTTTTATATAATTACAAACCCCTATCTTTCAATGTTAATTCATTTCTACCAAATTTCGACAAGACTGGACAAGTCAATTCCTGTCAGATCCTGCAAGGTTTTGGTTCGACTTTGTCGCTAAAGCATACGTCATAGTCTGCACTTATTCAACTACCACAATTTTAGTTAATTCTTCAAAATTATTAATAATTACTATTTTCACATTGGAAACTACTTTTTTATCTTAATTTTGGGCTTTTTTGACACCCTTTAGCTTTAACCTTTTGTTATTTTGACTCTAAATTTATTTTAATTAATGTAATTAATTAACCCCAATTGGATCGGTCGATTGGCCGTTCCAACATGTTGGTTGTCTACGTCGCTCGGACAAGTTCGTTAGCCAAAAAAATCCAACAACCGTAAGTACGTTTTTTGACCAGAAGTAACTATTTTTTTAGATTTTTACTACGAGAATAAAATTATTTTATAGTTTTTTTCTAAAAATATAAATGTAGGATGTTATTCTGCACATTTTGTTTTTTACGCGACCTTATAGCTCGCTTGGTTCCCCCAAAATCAATCAAAACGTAAAATACCATAGAAGTAGCCTGTTCAAAGCCATGTGGTGCATGGTGGGTTCTACCGTGGGGTTGGCATCTGAAGCACGCAATGCTTTGTGTGTTGAAAATACTCCCAATACGGAGGTTGGCGTGTGAAACACGCAATGCATTGTGTATTGATGATACTCCCAATATGCGGCATAGCGTGCGAACCATTAAGCACCTATTCAGTACCGTCGTGAATAGACCTATTTTTCAAATTGTTGGTTAAATCCCTAAAACATAGGCCTATAAATTTAATTTTGGAAATTTGCTCAACTCACGTCAGCGGTTCAGCTGCGTGGTCGAATTATTTATTTTTATACGTACACTGAGCTCCCAAAAACTTTGCTACATGTCTGTGGAACTTTATATTCAAATGCATTGCTTGTTTTTCATCGTTTTATTGCACATTTACTGCGGACTATTTATGATTGAACACGTTTTTAAAATTCTAATTAATTTACGTATTCACTGTTCTTACTTATCTCGCTTCACTTCGTGTACAAACATGTTAAACAAAAAGCGTTTCTCCTTAATTTAAAATGTATAACCAAACACATACCATGGAGTTGCCGTGCAATATTTCCTTACAAAATTCCATTCTTCTTAAAGAAAACAATTTGGTATTTAAGGTTACAAAATAATTTAATGTAAATATTTACAATTATCATAGTTAGTTATTTAATATTTTTTAATTAGACTAATTTTGGCTCTTGTAGACAATTACCGAGAAATCTATATATATATAAATGAATTGCTGTTCGTTAGTCTCGCTAAAACTCGAGAACAGCTGGACCGATTTGGCTAATTTTGGTCTTAAAGTGTTTGCAGTAGTTCATAGAAGGTTTATACGTAAAGAAAATTTTGAAAAGTTTCCCGAAAATGTTTCAAATTTGGAAGAAACTCAACAGCCTTTACTGTATGAACTCAAAACCATAGCTTACAAAAACAGCTGTTCGTATAAAAAGCTTAGCAACACATTATGTTTGCTTACAATCATTACCATAGCAACATTATTTAGCAAATTTATAATCACTTTAATACTCTTCAAAACTAACGGCTTTTTAAGGTTAGATTGAAAAACTATAAACAAACACAAGGAAAAATCAACGAAAAATGCTTACAGAATTATAATTCAACTCAAACATTGGTTATTAAATATCTATATAGGCCTACTTAGAGATATGCTGTTTAAAATATTGTTTATATAAAATATATCATATCTATGAATTTTTTAATATTTTTCAAAACATATTTTCGCTATCAATAATAATAATAACAAACAAATTATTTGACACCATGCATAACCATAAACATACACGACTTAAAACATATTATATTGAAAATTAAACAAACAATCTGAATTAAACTAAATGCCATTAAAATATCACATCCGTAGCTTTATTTTGATATATAATTGTATATTTAAATACTAAACAATATCTTATACTAATTAGGCCTATACATTTAAAATTACAAACTCTATTTGAAAAAGTTTGTTACATCCTAAATTAACGTGGATGTTACAAATTGATTCAAATATCTTTTCTACGACCCCCAGCTAATTTAAACCCTCGCTAAGAAAGGGTTAAAGGAAAGTCGAAATTTTAGGGCGGTTTGGGGGGGGGGGTCAAAGTTAATAAAAATCAATATAAGAACGCATTGGAATGAAATTTGGTACGTAGCTTCCTTTTAGGCTGTAGGTGCTCGCAACATTGTCAATGAAATTAAGTGAAAGTCAAAATTAGTAAAAACTATAAATTAAAACGATATATTTAAAGCTTTTTCATGTTAGATAGTAGTTTACAGGAATACAATTTTCAGTGCTTTCTTAAATAGCGTAGCCTTTTTTTCATGACCACAGTAGGATACGCACGGGTATTCAACGAACACTTAAAAAGAATACAATTACGTCAAAAAGACTGAAAATACTAACAACCACGGGCAACGCCGTACGGGTCAGCTAGTATTAAATAGTTTTGGATTTATTGTCGCTAATTCATTTCTTCTTTGGCCTGTAAGAAATTAAAAATATAACTTTTTTGTAAATCGGCATAGATATTTTTTGGCATTTTGAAAATATACTAGTTAACGTTTAAGTTTTAAATAAAAAAACACAAATTAGTACGTACGTGAGTAACATATAATATAACAGCTGATTTCACCCACCATCTGTAATACTTTAACAAACTCAGTGTAGATTATAGTTTGGGGTTATGTTTAGAACTTCAATCGTTATAATTTCTTGCAAAATTGATTTTTTTAAATTTGAATTATAGAACTAATGTATGATATAATAACGTTGTAATATTTGCTTTGAGGTTATAAACTGTATATAAATACAACCTTTTATCATCAATATATTTGTTTATATAAATTTAAAGAAGAGATACCAATTCGTTTAGCTTCGGAAACATTCGTACATCTTCGTATAACACATAAACATATTCGGTTATTAATTTCTTCACTATAATATTAATAAATTGTAAATCATTTGATCTATCAATATGAAATAAAAAAGCAATAAAAAGATAGTATTTTTATTTGTATTCAATTATGTAATAACGTATGTAAATAAAAATGCTTAACAAATAGGCCTACAGTTTTACAATCCTTATTATTGTACACATTTACCGAGTTAAAAGTCCCCGTCAGCATAGTTAGGTAGGCCTAGATAAGTATGCCAACGTTGCTTTCAAATAGTTTGTTTTTTAAATTATGTACTTCTGATGTGTATCTAATAAATCAACCTGTGATTTTTCAAGGAGGCTCACTTGTATAATATAACCGCTGATTTCACCCATCATCTTTAATACTTGGACAAAACCTAGCGTAGATATACTTTGGGGTTATGTTTACAATTTCAATCAATAAAATTTCTTGCGAAATTGATTCTGTCAAATAAGAGTTATAGAACTAATGTATGCTATAATACGTTATACGATTTGCTTTGAGGTTATAAACTGTGTATAAATACAACCTTTTATCATCAATATATTCGTTTATACAAATTTACAAAATTTACAAATTTACATATTCGTTTAACTTCGGAAACATTCGTACATCTTCGTATAACGTATAAACATATTCGATTATTAATTTATTCACTATAATAGTAATAATTTCTAAATCATTTGATCAATCAATATAAAATAAAAACAACTCAAATATAATATGTTTATCTTTCTTTAGATATATACATACATACACAATTTTAACAAATAGCCCTACAGTTTTATAATCTATATATTAATAGGCAAGCACAAAACTTGTCGTCCTTTTTTCTCAGCTTGTGTGCGTCGTAGGAGAAATTCGCGAATACCGTTAGAAAGGTAGTGTCCTGTAGATGAGCAGAATCCCATTATAATTTACATCGGTCCTCAGGGATACGCCCCGGTAGCCCTCAAAGTTTCAATGTTAATCTTATAGAAGGTCAATCTTAAGGAAGAAGAAGAAAGATTTCTTTTGATTTTATCAGGGGCACAAAAAACAGCTGTTCGTATGAAAAGCTTAAAACAGCTGATTTTGATAAACAGCTGATTTTGATCAACAGCTGATTTTGATCAACAACTGATTTGGATCAAAAACTGAATATAATTTTAGGTTAGGTAAATCAAGCAATAGCAATAGCGAAGCATTGCCGGGTCCACTAGTCCATATAATTGTGCACATTTACCGTGTTAAAAATCCCCGTCAGCATAGTTAGGTAGGCCTAGATAAAGTCTGTTGCTTTTAAATAATGTTTTTCTGATGTTTATCTAATTAACCTGCTTGGGATTTTTCACGGAGGCTTACCAGTAATTACATAACGTATAGGGTGCGTTGAATTACATCACTTACAAATGTGCGAGCGAATCTAGTTTCTGTTGCCTTTCAAAGGGCGCAAAAATTTTAGATACGATATCACAATTACATATACCATGCTTGGACGGTGACTATTTCACGTCATTTATTTAATGTATAGAGTATTTCAAGTTATAACATATACTAATCGTCTAGCAAAAATAAAATTGTAGTCCTGAAAACAAAATTTAGCGATAAAGTCGACGTCTGAAGCCGAAGATGGACCGCATGGAGGGGGCGTACTGCAGCATCTCAACACATCATGTATAAATACTTTCACTGGCCGAGACGGCTTCATTGCTTTTTGTTCTTCTCCAGTGCTTGTGTGCGTCTTTAGTGACTTGAATAGGCGGGTAAGTACGGTGGCCAGTGAAACTATTTCGGCTAAGAATATTTTGTGATATTAAGTGATATATGCTTAGTGTTTCAGTTTCTTATAGACTATAAATGGATATGTTCCGAAAATTAAACGAAAGTGAAAACGCTTTGACAACTTTACGACGTTGTACAAATTATTAAAATCGATGTTGCTAAAAATCATTATTTGAAAATGAATGTCATATATAAAATAAAAAATCTACTACTATAAACCCTCTATGTGTTTATTAACTATGGATAACATTTACGACCCGAACACCATAAAATTATAACGTTTAAATAAAATTATTCAAATCATACTATTATAACTTGTATGTATGGTAATAAATGATATAATAATAAAATAAATACTTCAAGTCATTAAATACATTTTATCTATAACTTAACAACAACATGTTTGGAATGGTTTTTACCTTCAGATCAACATTAGATAGCAAATTGAATAAACTCCCTATTAAACGATTATGTATTATTGTGCATGTAGTGAATTTAACTTACTTTTAAATTGATTTACAAGATAAGAAAATAAAAACTATAAATTCAAAATTTTATTTTTGCACAAAACATGTGTTTAGTGTCAGTTTGCAAAATTTACAAGTGTTAAAATTGTTAGTTAATTTTAAATTATGTAAATTTTAGTAAATTTTAAACAATGTTAAAATTGTTAAAAACTACTGCCAGATTTTTACAAAAATTATCCTAACTCGTAAGAATCGCAGAATACTGAATTTCTTATAATTAAATTAAATTGTGTCATTGCTCAATATTTGGCACAAAACAGGTTGACTAACATTTTCTGACATATTATTATTAAGAAACGGGAAATATAACGTGATCAGTTTAATTTATTGTAATTTTTATTAAAATGTAACAACATAAAATCATTGAATGAAAAAAGTTAAACCGTTGTAGATCAAGTTTTTAAAATAATATTCATTGGTAAATTGTAGTTTAGATTTCTAACACTAAAATTATGTACACATTTTTTTACATTTTGTAGACAAGACTTACCACGAAGTTATTGGAATATACGTTTTACAGTATATAGAAAACAAATTAAATAGATTTTACTATTATAATGTGTTAATAACATATTTAAGTAAACTTGAAATTAATTTCCCAAAATCTCCTACAATCAGACTTAAGTAGTAGGTATATACAGTATTATGGTCTCTGTAAATTTCCATTGGTTGAAAAAGTGAAAAATAAATATGTATAATTTAGTACTCACTTAATTTTATATTCCGTGTTTTCAAAGTTTAAGTTATTTACGGATAGAAAATATGTTGGGACTTTTTAATATAAGTTATTTTTCAAAATACAAACCGTTTAGGAGCTTCAGCCGTTCATATCATGTTCGATCAGAAGTTTTTGATTGGGAATAGAAAAAGTAAAAAAACTGATTCAGGCATATGAAATGTACCAAATAAAATATAAATTTCTAGTACAAAGATCGTTTTAAAATTTCATTTTTTCGACAGGAGTTTATTTATCACGTTTTGACCAGAGTATATTCAGACCCTGTATCAAGATCGGTATCCTTATACAATTGGAGTCATTGATATGTTTTTCACTTTTTTTACGAATAAAAGTATACGTAGTAGTTACGTATTTAGTGAAAGAAGAGGTCGGCTGCTACTATCACAGAGAGTTTAAATTTGCGTGATTCTCACGCCGTCAAATTTCTTAACGTTTTCCAATTCCAGTAACAAATTAGCTACTTTTGTATGGGCTTTTTTCTTTTTGTTGGGATTTAAGTATTTTTGTTATGCTAATTTACCACTTAAACAACTCTTCTTCCTCGTTAGATAAGAAAAATACAAATTCAATAGTACATGAAACCAAAATGTAGGAAAAATTTATTCCTATTCTTATTATTATCTTTAGCTTTAAAGTAATAGGGTTCAGTGGGATTTAATTCATTGTACTGTAATTTATGTATTTCTTATTTTATATATATGTAGGGTTTCAAACAAATTCATGGCACACGTTCAACAATTTTTTAAACCAGCAAAGGATGCTTATTATTTCTTTCCCTTAAAAAATATTTTATTGCTCGAAATGTTCAAATTTTTGTTTTTTAAACACACTTTCCAAATAAAACAGGTTTTAATGAGTTCATTAAGATAGAAATGTTGTATAATATTATATTTTAATATCAACATAAACTATGATTTGAATAGTTTGTTAAAAGCTGTCATGAAATAACTAATAGAGCTTTAAAACATTAGTGAATTTTTAATATTGGTGACACTTATCTTAGTCCGTCTTTCTGTTGTTACTTTTAATTACATTAAATTGTTATCGGCAACCTTTTAAAAGTGATAGACATTAAATTTGTTCATAAAACTTGCTTGACCGCATCTAGTCCGAGAAAGTGAATATATTGAAAGAAAAATGTATAGTTTTTTAATTACCCAATGTCGTAATTAAATTTACAGGTATAAATTATCATTTTTATTTGGTACTTTTATCTGGGGTACTATTTTAATAATAGTTGAAAAAATAACTTTTTTTACTAGTCATTTATTAGTGTATGTGATTTATAATTTAAATGCAGCTTTGTCAGCTGAGAGTAGGCCTAATCTTGGTAAAATGTTAGGAAATCCTAACGATAAAATTAAATAACAGGAAAAATCTGGAATTTACTGTATAAACTGTAAAATGAGTCCGAAGAAATATGTAGGACAAACTAAAAGAATCATGAAGATAAGAATTAAAGAACATTTTACTCATTTAAAGTACAATAAGCCAGATAAATCTGTTATGGCTAAACATTTTTTAGATGCGAATTATCATTTTAAAATAGAAAACTCTGTATTTTTTTGAAAAATGTAACTAAACTTAACACTGGTATGTTTAAGTTTGGTTTAAGACTGGGAAGCTTTTTATATTAACAAATATAGTAAAATAGTTGTAAGTAATGAATTAGGCCCCGTACAAAATTCTATATTACTATAAATATAAATAATATATTGGTAGAGATTATTATTAGGTTAGTAACTTATTTAGTAGTATAGTTAATGTTAGGCTAGTTATAATAACGCGAGGCAATTGGTAACGCTCTACTAATTGTAAAGTAGTATTAAGCCACGCCCCTTTGAGTTTTTTATAAATAAGGGACAGTAAACAAACATAGGTTAATTTGACTATTTGTAGCTCTTGCATCACTGAAGATGGCGACTTTGAGTTGAAACGCGTTTGAGTTACTAAACGTATTAGTTGTGAGATTTTGTGTTCAAAGTTTATTCTATCAAGTATAAGTTCTCACAAGTCAAGCTCAATATTTATTTATATTTTTTAGTCAAAATAGTTTATCAAAATGTATAATCATAATACTTTGTTTTGTCATCGGGTTTCATCCTCAAAGCTTGGTCATACACAGATTGAAGGTATAAATTAACGAAATTGTTTTCAATATATAAATCGAAAAAATTGAAGCTGAAAAAATTTAATGTTGTCATGAAAGCAAATTTTAATAACGTAAAGGTCCTGATACAACGGAGATAAAAAGTCTCCATACGTCCGGATTTCCAGTAATGTTTCCAATATGGCGGCTAACTTTAAAATGTCTAATGTAAACCTAAAGTTTGTATTACGTTTTTGGATTTCATACATAATTGCAAGACTTTTTATTCTTTGCGTATACCCAAACATTATTGTGTAAATTGGACTAGAAATTTGGATTCTGTTATTTTTTGAAAAACTATAGTTTCTTAGGGGCCTGAGGTAAAACAATAACCAAACTTAAAAGATACTTTAAATAACTTGTTATATCAAGCCACACTAAAAAGAGTAATTAATACCAAAATGATATTTCAATGGCCTTAACTTTCGAGTTTTTCACCGGTAATCTGAAACCGGTATTTTTTATTAAATGAGTGCTTTTACTGGTGTGATTTGATAAAGCAGCTAATTTCCAAAAAAAATATGAGAATTACAGATCTTATTATAGATCTAAGATATACCGTAACCTCCTTCTGCCCCCACAAGAAGTTAGAAATATAAAGATCTATATATCAAGCCAAAATTTCACGAAAAACCCAACGGTTTATCAAAAATACTCAAAAATAAAAGTCATACAATCATCAGATCATAAAATATGAAAACCTAATACAAAATGGAGGTTTGCGTTAGAGGTGGTTAAGTTATCCGCCATATTGGAAAAACAGCTGATGTTATGACAAATTTAAAACCACCACCTTATACAAAATGGACAATTTTGAAAATTACGTCAACAAATTTGTTTCAACTTTGTTAGAAACGGGGAAATGACTTTCTATACACTCTGTATAAACACACTTTACACTAAACACACAGTAAAGAATATCACTACCTAAAATAACACAATTAAATACATAGTACCTGGGCGACCGAGCATTACTCGGTATTTTTACTTTCTCCCCCTATACCATAGTATATGGAGAAAGTATTGTATTCGTCAAAATTTTCGAGTTTGAGTTTTTGGTGGAAATATCCGTTTTGGGTCCCCCTGAACCTAAAAAAGTGGTTTTCGGAGTGATGTCTGTGTGTGTGTCTGTATGTGTGTCTGTGTGTCTGTGTGTCTGTGTGTCTGTGTGTCTGTGTGGATGTTATCAGACCTAGAGCCTAAACCAGTCGTTCGATTTTGATGAAATTTGGAATGGAGTTACTAATCCACGGTATCTCCAGGCGTTTTTTTCATTTTTGTGAATTTTTTATTTTTAAGGGTAATTTTCCCATAAAAACCCATAAAATAACGGAAAAATTAACTTTTCTCAAAAACGGCTCTAGCGATTTTGATTAAAATTTTATAGTTTATTATTGACCAAAAGTACTATAAACTGTAAAATTTTAATCAAAATCGTTCGAGCCGTTTTTGAGAAAAGTTGATTTTTCCATTATTTTATGGATTTTTATGGGAAAATGACTGTTAAAAATAAAAGAATCACAATAAATTGGTAATAGTATTTTTTTATTAAGTTTCTATAATGAGGGAGAAAGTATGTGTCAGTTTCCTGATACCGTTTATTTTTAATTGTGTTTTTTTTTTATAGGAAAATGTATGTAAATACAAATCAGGTAAGTACTGTTTTGTAGGCCTACTCATAACTCGCGAAATATTAGCACGGGTCAGCTGATTTCAAGCTTAAAACAATTCTAACCTTTAAGACAAATTATTTATGTTTAATACTTACAAAATAAATTTAAACGAGCAAATTAAATGAAAACATTTATAGGAGACAGCTGATGGAAATATTATAGGAAACAGCTGATGTTTGTCATATGTATCCTATTGATTTTAAATTACATAACCCCAATGTTAAAAATTTTCAATTTTCAAATGAGTTTTTCAGAAAAATACGAGTTTTCCTGAGGTAGTGGTTTTCACCAATCGATTTTTTAGTCCCAAAAGCCTCTAATCCCAAAGTTTCAGCAAAATCCTTCCGCTGGATCTCGAGATTGCTCGTACAAACACACAAACAAACCAACAAACAAACAAACAAACAGACATTGCTCGTATTAGAGTATAGGATATAGTTAAGATTGTTATAGTCCTACATTATTTCCGATCACTTTTACCCTTTAGTTGTACCGTTAGGCTATAATGAACAAAATTATAAGTGATTTTAACATGTACAAGTGCTTAAGTTGTACAATTGTAAAAAATTATGATTATAGCTTCATAATAATACACAAAATCTTAATTGTACAACATGAGAACAGCCAAATGTGTTGTACGAATAACAGAACCATGTGAGCCTAATTGCCTACTCTCTTTGTATACAGGCGCAACCACTCTCGCTTTCACCACAATTCTTCCTAAACAAATATTGACAAAGTATTAGCCTAAATGTGTCTCAATACTGGTTATTATCTAATACTTCTCGTCCTACTGTTAAGTTGACTTATTGGCGTGTTTATACAGGGTGTTTCAGAAGTGTGGACCAATAATTCACATACGTGCTTATTACATCACGGTCAAAAAGTTTCGACAATCATGAGTCCTAAAATGCTCCATTATCCGTGTGTACTCACCATTTAATTTTAACTAAATAGTTTATATCTTTAGAACTGTTTTACCGATTCAGTTGAAATTTTATATTGTTCTTACTAATGTAATGACCTGGTTACAAGTAATTAACTTGAAAATGGCGGCCATTTAATCATTTCAAATGAAAGTAACTCACAAACAATACATTTTTATACAAGAGTCCGAAATAAATTTTTGTAACAAGTTTAATGTCCAATCGATTGATATAACTTAAAAAAATTAGACAGATTATTTATTTGGTTTAGATAATAAACTTCAATTAATTATTAAAAAATGTTGCATTACATCACACTATAGAGTATTACATTCTTTAAGTAATAATAATAGTTTTTAATTTTTAATATTTTTTTGTTTTGTTTTTTTGTTTTACACTTCCCCAGCAAGGGTTAATTTAATGAAATTACAAGTAAAAAAAATTCTACAATACCGGGATTTGAACTCAGGACCTTTACCATTCCTTGGTGAGGCTCTACCAACTGAGCCACCCTGATGAAACCAGTTATTGGTCGATGTTATCTCACTTGTAATGCATTTATTGAACCAATAGACTGACTACCTCGTATAATTATTGCAAATTGAAAATAGTAATAAATAACACCACAGTAAGCTGCAAAGTGAATTGAGATTGTTTTCCGTAAAGGCGAGATCAGGGTTGCTCAGTTGGTAGAGCGTTACCACGGAATGGTAGAGGTCCTGGGTTCAAATCCCGGTCTTGGTCCATGTTTTTTCACTTGTAATTTAATTAATAATTATAACATTGATTTGCAGCTATTAAATAATGCTACTAAGTTCACGTTTCGGGGTTCTTATGTCACAAAATATATCATTTAGTTAGCGTGTTGTAAATATAGAGTTTATTTCATCTTGGGCATTATTTGTCGGTTGGGAAGAAATTTTAATAAAATAAAATAAAATGTTCAAATGAAAATTGAAAAAAATTATGCTCAATCCCTCATGAAAAACATATTTTAAAACTATAGTTAAGTTGTGATTAATACAAAAACAAATGTTAACTCAAAATGAATACCATTGGTTAAATTCTGTGCACAGGGAACTAATAATAGTACAATAATATAGAAGATAACCATTAATAGTTTTTGCCTCGAAATAAAACAATATAATCCTTATATATGATACGTGAAGCAGTTTTTTGTGAACACAACTCCTCCCTTATTTCTGGACCAAATTTAATGTTTGAGTTGTCAAAAAAATCATCTTATTTCAAAGTTTTGCAATAAGGTTTTGGATGTCAAAAATTCTTATTATTAATGGCGTGAGCTAATCTCAAAGGTCGGGTTTTCCCCGCAAGATTAACATGGAACGAATTTAAAAAACATTTCTATACAAAACAGCTGTTTATAATAATAAACAAACTAATACAGCTGCTTTCGTGGATGTAAATAATAATGTTTATAGTAAATTAAACTTACTTTTAGGTTAGGCCTAGACTGTTGAAACAACTTCTTGAATGTATTTACATTCATTACCATAGCAACCATTTGAATAAAATAACAGATAAAACCATTTATTCGGATATCCAGCTTTTAGTACAAAATAATAATTTTTAAGTTAGGCCTCTACTGAACCAACATATGTTTCAACACACACTAACCAATAAAAACTTGCGTTAAGGAATTTAAAAATAAGAAAAAACTATGTTACATCCTAATTAAAAATAAATAAGACATAGGCCATATATAGTAAACATATTTATTGATAATACACGGTAATTGATAGTGAGTAACTTGTTGGTTTTTTTTTTTTTTATTAAGTGCACACCTGAGCCTTGCTGGTTCTTTTAACCTTTATTATAACTGCTGTTATAACATATAGGAAATAATTTGATTTGAACATTTAACATTATTTACCATCTTAGTTTTGAGGTTATTATTAATCCTACACCTTTATTATAAATAAAACATAACATATGATTTTAGAAGTTTCCATCGGGGGTTGGCGTGCGGAGCGCGCAGGGGTCTCCCCTAGTAATATATTGTTGGATTAAGACAGGGTCAATTTAACAGCCTTCTTGTGAAATTAATTACTTACGCGAACTTGTATTCCACACATCAGTATTTATTTCATTTATACACGCGGAACAGCAAACGTAATTCATCAGGCAGTTTATCATTCCAGACAGCTGATTCATTACACTAAATCCCATCTGTTTAACAATATTAATTAATTATAAACCTAACCTCACTTTCGTAACGTAACCTGACGCATGCGTATTATGAGAACCAACAACAATGTCCCACGACTGCGCATTCACGTGAACGGTTTTATAATTCACTGTGACGAATGACAAAGCGGTAAAGTTTACGTCAGGCACATCTAGAAGTATTGTGATGGCCTTGAGGTGGAAAGACATTGTTGCCATATTCAAGACCAAACTCAGCTAGGCTCTCACGTTTTGATTGTGGTTTGATAAGTCTTGTTTAAAATAAGAATGTTAAAATTTCCGTATCAGATTCTATGATCTCTAAATAAACACATTTGAGTCGCTCATTTTCAAATCGTCCTTCAGCCAGTCAGCAAAAATGTTTGTAAACTATAATAAATAACTTAAAGCAACATAAACAACAATAGACAGTAAAACACTCAAAATGTGAAAAAACAACAAATGTTCACTAAAGATTCAAGAAAATCTTCGTAGCGAAGTTAGTATAAAATTAATGTGGGAAGGAATTAATTTTAAGAACACCTAAAGAAAGCCAAAATAAATTATATAAAATCTAAATTTAAATTTTATTTCTTCTCATAAATCAAGATTATAAAACTCAAAACAGACTTCTTTTTTTGTAATAAATGTAAATTACATTATAACTTCTGGTTTGAAATTCACGACAAGGCGAGGTCAATGGAGACCGCTACTATGGCAGTTCCTTGTCTTATAACTCACCATTTGGTTATTCATACACCTCTTTATTATTAATTTGAGAGAAAGTAAACATTCAAAAACAAGAAAGTGTTTAACAGTGAATGAAATCTTAGGCGCTCTTGAGTATTTCAAGCCTGTATCGAGTGCTTCTCGGCCGTGAATTTCGTGACTAGGTCAAGAGGCGTATTTTGCGCTCTCTACCCCGCAGCGGGTGGGAGATCGAAATTTGAAGACGTTATGGTGAAAAGAAACTATCATGAAGAGCGGTTCTAACGTGATTTTGGTCAACAACTTTTACACAATAACAGAGTAGGCGAAAATATATTATCTATATATATAAAAGCGAAATACCACTCACTCACTCACTCACTGACTCACTCATCACGATTTCTCAAAAACTACCGAACGGATTGAAATGAAATTTGGTATATAGCTTCCTCTAGGGACATAGGTGCTCACTAAGAAAGGGTTTGAAAAAATTCGAAATTTTATGGGAGGGTTTGGGGAGATCAAAGTTATTAAAAAATTATTTTTTCAAAACTACCGAATGGATTGGAATAAAATTTGATATGCCGCTTTCTCTAGGGCCATAGGTGCTCACTAAGAAAGGGTTTGAAAAATTTCGAAATTTTAGGAGGGGTTTGGGGGAATCAAAGTTACTAAAATCATAATTTCAGAACTTTTATTATTATGACAATAATAGTGCTTTTATTTAAGATCAATAAATATAAAAGCCAAATACCACCCACTGACTGAACACTTAAAAGAATACAATTACGTTAAAAAGACTGAAAATACCAACCACCACGGGCATTCGGGCAATGCCGTACGCGTCAGCTAGTAATCTATATATACAAAAGCCAAATACCACTCACTCACTCACTGACTCATCACGAAATCTCAAAAACTACTGAACGGATTGGAACGAAATTTTTATGTAGCTTCCTCCAGGGCCCAGGTGCTCAATAAGAAAATTTTTCAAAAAATTCGAAATTTTAGGGGGATTTGAGGGGTCAAAGTTATTAAAAAAAAACACCAAACGGATTGGAATTAAATTTGGTTTGTAGCTTCCTCTAGGGGGCTCGCTAAGAAAGGTTTTCAAAAAATTCGAAATTTTAGGAGGGTTTGGGGAGTCAAAGTAACTAACAAAACTACCGAACGGATCGTAATGAAATTTGGTATGTAGCTTCCTCTAGGGTGCTCGCTAAGAAAGGTTTTCAAAAAATTCGAAATTTTAGCGGGGTTTGGGGGTGTCAAAGTTACTAAAAATCCAAATATTTAACTTTGAATTGTCTCTCCATGCAAAGCCGGGTCGGGTCAGCTAGTACTAAATAAATATAAAAAATGCAGCTAAATAGTTTTCATTACAGCTACTTAACAAAGAGCTTTTTTGCACACTCACAGCAGTGCGCAAACTAAACTACATGTGTTCAGCGTCAAGTAAGCATACTTCTTTGGTTTACTTTGACGCAAGGCGTGCGATAAAACAATACTTTAAACTTTGCAAAGTAAGCAGCCAATGTAGGCTTTGTTTTGAAAATGTTTACTGTTGTGGGACTGACTAATCTCTGTAAACACGTTTTGTTTAGTAAAACAGATATTTTTAAGAACTTAAACATTAATTTAAAATGCAGCTGTAGGAAAAAGTTGTGTGTCTTACGGGTGTAAAGTTTACTTTGTCACCCTCAACAAACTTTAACAGGGTGACTAAAGTTTATTGAGGGTGGCTAAGTAAACTTTGCACCCGTAATAGAAACAACATTTTTCCTAAATCTATATTTTAAATTAGTGTTTTAGTTTTTAAAAAGATCTGTTTTACAGAGGTTATTTCCACAACAATCAAGATTTTCAAAACATAGACTACATCAGCTGTTTACTTTGCACCCTAGTGCACAAAGTAAACAGTTAGCGTGCGCAAAGAACAAATAGACTTTACTTGACGCTGAACACATTTAGTTAAGTTTGCGTACTGATGTGGGTGGGCAAAAACGCACTTTATTAATTAGCTGTAGGAAAAAGTAATTTATCTATACCAAAGAACCAACATTTAAATACTGTTCCGGAACACACTGTGCGGACCATGTTTGACCGTTAAAAATCTTTCTCTTTCCGTAAAATCCACTTTTTCCTCACCGATTTAACATATTGTTAACGAATCCAGTCCGTTTTATAGTTCCTAATAAAACCCAATAGCTTTCACTCTCCGAACCCAACCCAGACATTGTTAACATCTTCAGCACTGCCTACATGATATCTGCATTGCTTCGCTAATTATATCCAGGCACTTCCTCGGTATTGTTGTACGTTTGCTGAATCATGTTACCTCTGTTGCTGCGCTCGATTGGTTTAGATCGAGTTCTTCAAATAATGAAACGTGAGAGTATAATTGCAGAGGCGTAACTTTCTAATTTAATCAATATTCTATTTCATTCTTGTCATAGCAAATGTCAACATAATCAATGTTTGCTCTTCCATATACCGGCTTGCAGGCACGTTAACATTTGTTAAGCAAACAATCTAATCGATAAGGCTGTGTGAGTTTGACTAGCTCCCCAAGGGTTCTGCACTTAATATGCTGAACTAACCAATAACAATAACCATGGCACAGAAAATTTTACATCTGTCATGAAAACCAGAAAAGGTAACATATTCGTAAATTAAAGTGATGGCCTATTTAGCGACATTTTAGAAAATATACTGAAAACTAAATATCTGAATATGCAGCTATATATTTTATAGTATAGTTAGTATATCCCTGACACCCTTCAGGTCCAAGCTTTGTTCTACTGATGTTCCCGAGGCAAGACAAATTTATTTATAATAAGAAACCCGTGGTATATGCTTTGCCTACATTCTTTGCCTAAGGCAACGAAACGGCAGATTTTCACAAAACATTTTCAATAGTTATAAATTTGCTGGTTCTAGGACTTTCACAATCATTTCTCAATGATTACACAGTCATTGCGCCAATATTGTACAATCATTACGCTATGGTTGCACCATCATCATTGTACAATGAATGAGGAAATTCCAAAACCGGCCAATTATAATTACTGATTTTAATCACTGCTTGGCCCTCTTTTCTGAAAAATCACCAATCGATTTTTATCAAAATCGGAGACGCCGTTTCTTAGGTACATATATTACACTATCAAATAAACGCCAAATTTGAGGTAACCTAGTAACCTCAAAATATACGTTTTTAAAATTGTTTTATATATTTTCCTTGTGTTCCTTTCCTTTTATATTTTTATAATGCGATGGCAAAATTGACATGGCGTGTTGAAGCTATGAAAACTTTAATTTTACATTGTGAAAAGATAAATCTTCGTGGAACATTCACACGAACGCCTACAAAAACCGCGATGGAAAGCATAAACCTTTAGAACAAATTAGAAAAGTTTTGCAGTTTGTAATATTTATTGGCAGCATAAGCTTAGACTATGTTTATGTTTTTTTTTTTTTGTTTTTGTTTTTTTTTGTAAAACATTAGACTTGTGTTTACGTTATTGAAAAAGTATATTTACAAGTTTTTTAAGATTTGTTTTTGAAATCTTAAAACCTGTTATAATATGAATCCCGATTTTTCAACTGTAATTCTTAAATAATAGTCAAATATAATAGTAATAACAGAATTAACCGAAAGAAACACAACCCCAAAATATATCTAGTTAATAAAACCAGTTGATCAAAGAAATTGGACAGGTGTAATATATTTGCTTTGGCAAAATTAATATTTGTTAAAGATTTCATCAAAGATCTTTGATAAAAGTTTGACCAAATATTTGACGAATTTTCTAGTGTATTATGCCCCTAGGATAGATTTAAAATGCAATACAACATATTCAGTAATCACTTGCTTTCCCGAATATCTTTAAAGTCCATGGAGGCTATATTTCTCAGTTCCATTGCCATTAAAGATAAAATTAATTTCTTACTTTGAAACTAATCCGTAGGTTGGCTGTGTGTTTTTAGTAGACCTAGGTCATGTTAGTTCTTTTAACCTTTATCGTAACTTTTGTTATACACAGGGTGTCCCACGAAGAAACGGAGAAACTCTCAGGACTTTTTCTGCAGGTGAAAATAACAAAAAAAGTTCGTATAAACATAGGACCGAAAACTCTTCGTTTCCCAGATATCCGCCATTTTGTTTTGTGTGCAAAATAATTCATATCTAGAGAATGGTTTGACTGATTGAGTTCAAACTTCTCATGAAGCTATCGAATCTTGCATTTCAAATAGGCGACTGTTTAAAAATTTCAAACCTAAATAACTCAAAAACCGTACATTTTAATGAAAAATGCCAGGACACGTTTTTGTAGCCCTTTTGATTCCCTATCGGGTAGTGTAACTGTCAAAACAATCGGATGAAGCGTAATAGTTAAGTTATGTGTAATAATTGGTTTGTTCAACCCGGCATACTATACCAACACAGTAAACACAGCAATATTGTATGTACATTTGCTATCATTACCTTTAACTTAGCTATTATCCTTTATCCGATTTTTTTGACAGTTACACCATCAAAAGGGCTACAAAAAAGGTATCTCGACATTTTTCGTTAAAATGTACGGTTTTTGAGTTATTTACGTTTTAAATTTTCAAACAGCCGCCATTTTGAAACGCAAAATTCGATAGTATCGATTATTTTTCTTGAGATATATCATTGTTAGTTTAAGCTTCATGCCAAGTTTGAACTCAATCAATCAAACCGTTCTCTAGATATGAATTATTTTGCACAAAAAACAAAATGGCGGGTATCTGGGAAATGAAGAGTTTTCGGTCCTATGTTTATATGAACTTTTTTTGTTATTTTCACCTGAAGCACAAGTCCTGAGAGTTTCTCCGATTCTTCGTGGGACACCCTGTATAATAAACTAAATAATCTATACATAATTAATTTGCTAGGGGTTATTTTGTGAGTAGAACTCCTCCTAGAGTTTTTAACCGATTTTGATGTTTTTGGTGTCATTTTACAGAGCTCACTCTGAAGTTGTGCTTCCCTTAAAATGAGCTCAATGTATTTTAAGGGCTTCGCCCCAGTGGCCCTCAAAGTTGACATGTTAATCTTATGGAAGGTCAATCTTAAGGAAGAAGAAGAAAGATTTCTTTTGATTTTATCAGGGGCACAAAAAACAGCTGTTCGTATGAAAAGCTTAAATCAGCTGATTTTGATCAACAACTGATTTTGATCAACAACTGATTTGGATCAAAAACTGAATATAATTTTAGGTTAGGTAAATCAAGCAATAGCGAAGCATTGCCCGGTCCACTAGTTGGATTTAAAACATATAATGTAATTCAGCATCGCAACATTGTTTATGATTAATCCTTCGCTGGAGAAAAAAAGAAATTATAAAATTGTGCATAATGATCATGCAGTGGTCTCTCCAAGTATAACAATCAGTTTTTTATGATAATGAACATTGAATTTTGTAGGTTGTATAATGACATATTATATGAAGTTAATAATATAATAGGCTATGTTTCACTCATCCCGATATACCGCAATAATTTCCGTTACGTACCCGTTGTTAACGAAAACCGTATTTTCCCGACGATATAATTGCATGTGGTCAGTTAACTCTTGGAAGTAGAGAAGTATCCTTTCATTTATTTAATATCGGTATAACGTGACCAGAATTACAATTCTGAACGACCTTGGAATTACAATTGGTAGCCGTTAACTTGGCTGTTAAACAGAATAGACTGCGCATGCTCCGACCAGACTTATTTTTATCTAGAAGAAATAGCTTTGTATGATTTCTTGGCAGTTAAATTAATATTATTTACTAGTAAGCCCCCGTGAAAAGTCACAGGCAGATTAATTATATACACATAAGAAATACTATTTATAAAAATAATATTATTTAAAAACAACAGACTTTATCTAGGCTTAACTACGCTGAGGGAGTTTTTAACCGGTAAATGTGTGCATTGTAAGGATTATAAAACTGTAAACCTATTTTTGTTAAATTTTTAATTTATATCCATTATTGTATATCAAAATAACGATAAAAATATTTTCTTTTAATTGCTTTTTATTTCATACTAGGGACGACCCCTGCGTGCTCCGCACGCCAATCCAGTTGGTACCTTCTATACACATAATTATGTTATGTTTTCTTTATAATAAAGGTGAAGAATTAATAATAGACTCAAAAATAAGATTGTAAATAATGTTAAATGTCTGAACCAAATTATTTCGTATATTAGATAAAAGCAGTTATAATAAAGTTTAAAAGTACCATCAAGGCTACACTTTAACAAAAAATCTAACCTAAATGTTAGAAATACATATATTTTTTTCAATTTTTGAAATCAGCTGTTAATATAAATATTAGAGCAAACAGCTGATTACTCAACAATAAACATATTTATTTATTATTTATTATGGCGGTCACATTCCCGTAAAATATTTAGTATATTTTTTGTTGTTTTTATGTTCAATAGATGCTGCTGTTTTTCAAAAAGTATATAAAAACATGATTTTATTCGAATATAATGTTGTGTGAAAATTTCAAAGCAATCGGTGAAGAACTTTCGGAGATTTGAGATTTTGAACAAACGAACATTTACATTTTTATTAGTATAGATTAAAATATCATAATGAAGAAATGAATAATCGAATATATTTAAATGTTAGACGAAGATGTACGAATGTAATCGAAGTTAAACAAATGGATAAAAATATTCTTTAAATTTGTATAAATGAATATACTGATGATAAAAGGTTGTATGTATACTCATTTTATAACCTCAAGCAAATCTTATAACTTATTATAGCATACAATAGTTCTCTACCTTATAATTAAAAAAATCAATTCCACAATACTTTTAATATTATTGATTGAAGTTGTAAATATAACCCCAAAGTATAATCTACGTTAGGTGTTGTTTAAGTATTACAGATGGTGGGTGAAATCATCTGTTATATTATATGGTTACTCACGTACGTAAGAACGAACGCACACTCGCTTTTATAGCAGTTGATTCTCAACCTTGTGAACATAGATGTTATGAAAATTTTATTTTCAAGTCTCTTTTAGAAATGAAAGTAATATTTCGAGAATTAAAAGTAGGAGCTAAATATGAGGACATTTTTTTTACAAATAGTAAAGACTTTGTTTCCGTCAGCTATTTTGTGTTTTTTATTTTAAACTTAAACGTTGCCTAGTACATTTTCAAAATGCCAAAAAATGCCTAAAACAAGTATGTTTTTAATTTCTCACAGGCCGAAGAACAAATAAATGAACTCAATAGATCCAACAATAGTTATTATTTTCTTGGTAATTGTATACAAGAACCAAAATTAGCCTATTAAAAAATATTACATAACTGTGATCACTGTAAATATTAACATTAAAATATTTTCCCAGAATAAAACTTGATTACAGAATCTCATAACTAGTACATATATTAACGCAAACGCGTTTCAACGACAAAGTCACCAACTTCAGTGATGGTACCAATAATCAAACTATAACAAGTAATTAATTTAATATACTTATTAAAGTTTGTTGTCAGCGATATAAAAAACTAAACAATGTATTTTATAATACCTAGTTTCTGAAAGTCGACAGGTGAATTACATAGATAAAATATTTTCTATTTTTTTCTAATAGTTAAAAAAACTTCATGTTAACTAATACAAATGTACGAATATGCTATTATTTATATACTTTTAAAATACTAAACAAATTACCACTTTCAATACTGCCTATAAATTTTCTAAGACTAAGTGTAATGTAACCATTTAATTATGTGAACAATACAGCTTGAATTTAATATCACTGAAGATGACGACTCCATCTTTGAAACGTGTTCGATCATTAAACGTGAACGTTTGAGAATTTGTGTTACTTTTACTGTTCGTAAAAATTATTCCTGCTCACCATAACTGCGGAATTTTGTAACATTAACATGAATGGTTCAAATTATAGTAAAATAGTGGAAACCCTTGCGTGCTCTGCGCGCCAACCATGTTGGGACCTTATATACATAATCATGTTATGTTTTATTTATAATAAAGGTGTAGGATTAATAATAACCCCCAAAGCTATGTATGGTAAATAATGTTAAATGTTCAAATCAAATTATTTCGAATATTTTATAACAGCAGTTATAATAAAGCTTTAAAAAACCACCAAGGCTTAGGTCTACACTTTAATAAAAACCTAACCTAAAATTTAGAAATACAAATAATTGCTTGAAACTTTGAAATCAGCTGTTAATGGTAATGTTGGAGCAAACAGCAGTTTTATCTGTTAATTTATTTAATTGGTTGCTATAATAATAAATGTAAATACATGTGTTGGTTCATCAGTCTAAGCCTAACCTAAGATTGTTTTCGACTAAATTTTCAAATATTGAAATAAAAATGTTTACATCAAAATAAATTATAGCCTATGTTACTCAGGGATAGTGTAGCTTTTTATTAGTAATACTATTTTTCAATCGGTTCAGTAGTTTCAGAGATTACCCCCTACATACAAAGAAACAAATTTTACCTCTTTATAATATTAGTATAGACACTGGTTAGTTACATTGACTTTTTTGCTTTTATTTTGTGCTAATATTTATTGTAACTTACAGGTTACCCTGGAGAGAACACGTTAAAAGGCGACCATGTGGTTGCCCTTAGTTATACTAGTCGCCTCGTGGCAGGTATGTCAAATTTGATTTTATATATTAGGTAGTAAATATATCTCTTACTTGTGATACTTTCTTATTCTGATTCATAACATAATAAGAAAAATGTTAGTTTTTTCTGTAAAACTGTATTTCTTATTTTAATTATGTTTATTTAGTTTTTTTTAATTCGTTACTGTTGCTATATTTATCGTTTTCTTCTTTGAAACATATGGCAAAAGTTGTTTATCTAACTGAACGATTTCAAGCCACTTAAATACCCACTTACATTAAATTTAATCATTTTTAAGTCATTACTTCTAATTGAATACTACACTCATCAGAGTTGAAGGGTTATATTACCAGATTGTTAAAGGCCAACGAAGGCCATCATGATTTTATAATGTTTTTTTTTTAATAAAGATTGCGCCAAGGATATCAAGTTCATCTTCAAATTTTTTAGTGCCAGTTTTATGATTAGTCGTTTCACCAAGGCCGTACGCATATCTTGGTTCCTTCCATTGAAACAACCAACGGACAGATAGACTTCAATTTACGAGATGTAATATTTTTTATAAAATTGGAATTTGAAAATTTCCTTATCGTAAATACTCCCCAAAAATATATAAAAAAATGTGTGCCAATCCTTGATGTATTCAATCTTCTATGAATTCTAACCTACAAACTAGACGCTTGAAATTTGGCTATCTTATAGGTTTTATCCTAAAACAGGCGGGAAAGTTACAAAAGTTTTAACCTCTAATAAAATTATTCAAAATGGCGAAGCAAGTTTAAATATTATGCAGACCTTCTGAAGTTTTATTGTGGCTAAGCGACATGACTTTGAAAAATGTATTTCATCAGAAGTTTCGGATTTGACGAAATCTTCAAATTGGGTCCGGTTACTTTTTGTCGCACCTTCATCGGTTATATTTTAGAAACGAACAATTTTTTTAAATCTACGGTAAATTTTGTAAATATTATATCGCATAGTTTAAAATTACTTTCCACTCTTAATGTATAGCAGGCCTATCGAATTTGCAAATATCTACAATTTAGGTCAAATTACTTTTTGTCGTATCTGCGTCGGTTATATGTTAGAAAAAATAAATCAATTTTAGATCTATATCAAAGCCCACTAAAGAATACCGTTGAGGGACGGGCTTGTGTACACCGAGACCTTGAACGCTCCAATCGCCTTAGTGCGACGTTGTCACGTTCTTCCCACGCTTCTAACTGACTGCGGCTGACTCGCATTTATAATTCTTTTAAACTGTACGATCAAGCCTCGAGCGGTAAATACCAGGAGTGTTCGAGGCTAGTAGATATGGCAACGCTGCGTGCCCATCCTATTGGCCGCCTCGCAACGGTATTCTTTAGTGGGCTTTGATATAGGACAAATTTTGAACATAGTTGACATATTTTTAAATTACTTTCGCCTCTTAATGGGTAGCTACAGTCTTCAATCTAGGCAGGCCTGTCGAATTTTCCAATATCTATAAATTTGGTCAAATTACTTTGGTCAAGTCCAAACCGAAGCTACAGGAGAGGGCGCGTCTTTAGTTCTCTTTTATACAAAGATATAAGTCTTTGCAACTCCCATCGTAAAATTTACGAATTGTTGGCGATCTAGTGTTAAGATCGCCAGGTTGCGCCACATTCCTGGGAATACCACAGACAATTTATTTAATGTGGTTTAGGGTCAGGAGATAATATAACACAAAATATTACTTCACAACCGGTCTCCACGGCCAACCATAGCGTGCCTACTAAGATCGATATATCATTGTAACAGCTTCGGAAAAGCTCAGCTGGGGGTCCTAAATAGCGATTACTTTGCCGGAAGAAAGTTTACCTTTAAGTGAAAGTGTTCATCGAAAATATCGGAGGCTTCAATCGTTGGAGCTGCTAGATATCAATCGTGCTGTTTTAAAAACTATGTTATTCCTCCTTGCAGAAGAAAGGAGCTGGGAAATGTTTTTTGTATCTTAAAAAAAAATAATGGCATTTTTATGTTATTTTCTTTAAAATTACCGAAATTTTTAAATAAATTAAATACATTCTTTATTTTTTCGTACACTGGGGCTTTATGACGGTAATCACCTTTCAAGATATATTGGTTTGCTAAAAACACAAAATGGCGACCAGAAAAAAATTAACCGTTTTTGAACAACACATTTGTTATGTAAACAGCTTTCTTAGTTTAGATGTGGAAAATAAACTTTTTAGGTTTTGAGGACAATTTTTGCAAACACTGAACACCTATGGAATAGAAAAAAATATGTTTTGCTTTTCATGCCAAAATAATATACAGGACAGGATGGGTGAAAAGTCTGAGTACGGCTTAATATTTCGTATATAAGGAAAATTTGAAGGTTGATGTGATTGAGGAACCTACTCTGTGTAAAAATACTATTTTATTAACATGTTCAAAATTTGGTCTGCCATCTTGGATCCGACATTTTGACTGTAACTTTGTTATTTTAAATGGGAAAGTGGTCGTATGATACATCATTTCAGTGAAGCATCGTAAGACAAAATCAATGGTGAACACCGCACAGCCTTATATCTTAAACTGTTATATTTGTATTTATTTACATTGGATCGTATCACTTAATTTAAAAATAAAATAAAGTACATTGTACGTCTTACCTATCGAGTTTTAATGTTGAATAAAATTAAACATTATCAAACCATCAAATCATAATGTATTAGTTTTACGTACATCAATTTTAACAATAATGAACAAAAATAATAATAATATGATTATTAAATAAATCATATTTAAATGATATGATTCGACGAAAATAAATTCAAATATCTTCAGAACGGTTTGAGATTTGGATGTGCGGTTTTCACCATTGATTTTCTCTTAAAATTCTGCGTTGAAATGATGTATCCATATGACCACTTACTTAATTTAAAAAAAGTTAAATTCAAAAGGCAGATCCTAAATTGTGGGAAAATTTTTTGACTTGTTTATAAAATATTATTTTTAATAGAGCAGGTTCCTCAATCACATCAATCACATCTACCTTCAAATTTTCCTTCTGTACGAAATGTTAAGTGTTCTCAGACTTTTCATCCACCCTGTACAGTTTAACCATAAACGTATTACTTAAAGCAAGGTTTACGCGCTACGATAAATCGTAACGATGTGATTGTTGAAATTTATCGTTACAATAAATCGAAAGTGTGAATACTGTTTACATGCAACGATTTCTTGTTCAATCTTCATTGAACTGCGGTTCACTCAGTTAGCTTTTGCCATGGAGGAAGTACTGTTGTGATCTTTTATATATCGTTTGTTTGGCAAGTAAAGTATGTAAGAGCGTTATGCCACAAGAAGGTAAAACTGCGATATAGTTCAATAAATTCAGTCAAAAACTCGCGAGGAGTTTGAGCTGCCGTGCCATCAATTGAATAAAAACAACACAAGGTAATAAATAAAACACGTAAAACGGAATCAACGAACTAGTGCGACAACCTTTCCGGTAAACGACCCATGCAAACTGATTCAAATCGCAGCGATAAATGGCCGTTACTTGTCCAACTTGTCGTTACGATCTCATAAATTTATGCCGGCCGGCTCCAACCGTCCAATCCGATTCCAATTCCATTAAATCGCTACAATGTCGAGTTTATACGCAACGATAAATTGTAACGATTCGATTGTTACGATAAATTGCTACGATTTATCGTAACGTGTAAACCCGGCTTTAAGAACATATCGCATATCCACACTGCTATGGTGAGAGGGCGGAAGTTAAACAAACAGTTGTTGACTTACATTAAAGCTGACAGGATATGACTAGTTATCTGTTCTTTGACTTTCGATTATTTTGCTACAATTTAACAACCTTATTTAAGTAAAATGCCCAATAGACGAACACATTACGTCACAACATAGTTAGAATAGAAATTCATTGACGTGTGGTGTACCTCATAATGAATTAAATAGTTAAATTGATTTGATTCCTCGAAGCTTAACCCAAGACACAAGACTTGCGCCTAGGACTAGTGTACCCAATGGTAAATCCAGCTCCGTCTACCAAAGAAACTAATTCAAGAAACTCCATCATTTAATTCAGAACAATCCTTTAATGTTCTCAGAATTTCCGAACAGTCCCGTATTTCGTGCAACGCAAATTGTTTATTCAGAGTAGAAAGTCTGCTGTAAGCGGTGCGTTTGAATGGAGGCGATTTTGTCTTCAGATAACTTGTGAGAGATGTTGGCGTGACTCCAAAAACGTATCTTGCTTATATCTCGTCACGTGAGCGAAGTACCAAATACCTTCTCGCTGTTGACGAGTCGTACAAACACTATATTATGTTAACAGTTTGAAATTTGTTTTAGTTAAATTGTGCGAACCAACCTTACGATTTAAATTCGCAAAAGTTTTTAAATGTAGCCTATCAAAATGCCTATCAAAAATGAAATACAAATTTATAAATGGACGAGTTTTTCTATTTTTTATAAATTTTAAATTAATCCTAATTTGTTTAAACCACTTCTTGAAATTTAACGTTTACGTTAGTTGTTTAAATGGTAAAACTATTTTGATCTATGCACCGTCGTGTTTTGATTTTGTTTAGTCCCATCTCGAATCGTCTCATTTGTTCTTGTTTTGTTCCCGTCTCGTCCGTTCTCGTTTTTTCTCGTATCTTCTCCTCTGCTCTCGTTTTTTTTCTCGTTACGCCTGTTTTTCGTTCTACCTCGAATCTTCTCGCCTGTTCTCGTTTGGTTTTGTCTCGCCTATTCTCGTTTTGGTTTTGTCTCGTCTGTTATCGTATTTTCCTCGTCCTATCTCGGATCTTCTCGTCTATTGTCGATTTTTTCTCGTCATATATCGAATCTTCTCGTCTGTTCTCGTTGTTTTCTCCTCGTGAAGGTTGTATTTTTTATCTCGTTCTATCTAGAATCTTCTCCTCGGTTCTCGTTTTGTTCTCGTCTAGTCTGTTATCGTTGTGTCACGTCCTACCTCGAATCTTCTCTCTCTTC
>JAGFPH010000637.1:97576-123651 GCA_018207615.1 Philaenus spumarius
CTATTCCAACACAAGTTACGAAATGAGGAAGCGCAATGTCCATTTCAATTTCAGAGGTATTACCAAGTAAACTATTCCAACACAAGTTACTAAATGAGGAAGCACAATGTCCATTTCAGAGGTATTACAAAGTAAACTATATTCTCTGCTATATACACATGTGTACTATATATATAGTAGAGAGTGACGAGTGATGGAAAAAGCGTGATGGTAAAATCTGATTCACCACCCGCAATTTTTGGACGAGATGCGCCTATAGAAGTTTACACTTCAAAAAATTTATAATTAAAAGTGAATCGCAAGCCGGATCGCAATTTATTTAAAAATATTCAGTTTTTTTTTCAGCACTCAATTACAAAAGATAGATTTATAAATGGTTTTAAACGAACCAATGTCAAAGCGCTCAGCTGCAAGAATTGCGCTGTTTAGGATTATAGAGTGAAGCGCTGGAGTCGACGGTCGCTTTCTTTATTACTGGAACAGACCCTTAAAAACTAAAAATCCTACTTAAATGTTACTAAGAATTTTATGTGAACATTTTTCCATCAAGTGTGATTTATAGTAACCACATTTTGCGTAAACCAAAGCGATCACGGGACGCACATTGCCTGATATTTCAATTAGAAGAGACGTTGAACACATAACAATCACGTACGTACAACACACAGAAAAGCTGTACTTTCGATTACACATTTAAATCAATGGACCTTAAAGACGACTAAGGTTCATTAATTCTATTAAACCGATGTCCGCACATCAAGGACGGAATTACGTAACTCAAGGCCAGGACATTAAGGATGAGTTCACAATTGACACAATTCCTGACCACATTCCTTAGCAGGAATCGATAGAACTGCGAGACTATTGGATTTAGAATAACTTTATCTTAGGCTTTAAATAAGACTAACTGTACACTCCAGTTTTGTAAACAATAGACCTCTTTAACTTCGTGTTTCTTTTTGGTAGACTTTTTTCTACAATGTTTGTGAAAGAATCTCTGGGGCATGGGCGCCCATATGATATTTTCTAGAGGGGGGCTAGACCGGGGCATGGTGCTTAACACGTTCACTGCTAAGGACGCACATGTGAGCTTGACACTGAACACTATCAGAAGCGGCCGACGCACAGTGCATTGCACGCCAACCCCCGTATTGGGAGTATTTTCAATGCAGAGTGCATTGCGTTCTTCGCACGCCATTTTTGGGCCTATGTGCTATGAACGCACGTGTGCGTCCGCTATAAAATATTAGTGATTATTACGTAGAAAGGTTCAAAAATGAAAAATAAAGTAATTTCTACTCGTTTAGACTATAAATATAAAAAATAAAAGGTCAGCTCTTAGCGTAGGAAATACGAAATTTGCGTAGCAGTGAACGTTTTAAGGAGTACCTTCCCCTCCTTCGGCAAAAGGAGTCCAGGGATATTTTTGACCTCTCCAAGAAAACTTTTAAAATTTGGGAAGCCAATTTGGCTGTTCAGGTGAAATATTAACCCACATAGCATTGAGCCTGTACCTTTACACCGTCAGAGAATACAAGAAGACACTCCTAGAGGCCGCAACAAGTAGTGACCCAGCAGCTCATGCTTGAACTCTTGTAAAAAATAAAATAAGCATATTGAAAATCAAACGGCACGTAACATTGAAAACACATTTTAGTGCTAATCTCTTTAATGAAAAATACCTGACTATAGTGAATAATATACATATTTTCCTCTCCCTGAGAGCTAGGGGGCCGTGCATCCCCCCCTGCCCATAGGTATGGGCGCCCATGCTCTGGGGGGATATCTCATTTGGGTGTATTAATTTAAATGAAAACCTTATATTAACTATCCTAATTCTCCTAATTTTCAAAGGAAATTTCCCCTAACTTTAAAAACGCTTATTCTTAACCATCATAGAATTCTTTTTCGTCAATCTTGGTCCCACAACCCGCAGTATTTAACCTATTTAAATAGCCCAATCTGCTGCAGCTGCTTTCAAGTTCTCTTGAACATCAAAATAAATTTAGCATCTTTTATTTTGTTACCGTTTACCTTGTAAAATCTAATCCTGATCAGTTGAGATTTCCCTCCAGCATCTCGTCTTCGTTAATCCTACTCACGTGGATGGACCATTTCCTAACTTTATCATTCGGACGATGACCGTTTCTCCAAATAGGGCACAATTGTTAAATTGTCTGCATCCATCATCAATTTTAACTTTACGAATTATGTTTATCAAAAACACTTTCCTCCAAGGTTCTGATCCGTATATCAAGAAGATTTTAATGAGTGTGTTGAATTGAAACGTTTTTGTTCAGATGAAACTATTCTGTTTCAAAGTCCGAAGAAACACGAGTTTATATCTCTTTAACGAAAACAGAAAAATAATCGAACAGGCAACTGCATTTCTTTCTGAAAATGTCTGTCAGTAGTATATATTTCCACTGTGAAACTGGGTACAGTAAGTATTTATATTGATATATACCGCACTAAAAATATTATTTACATACATTAACATTTCATATTTATTAAGTGATATTTACATACAATAAATTATATGATAAACGTAATAAAAAACTTGTGGGATAGTTTGCACGACGACCATGACCTATCCAGCTTCCTGTAGTTTATCCTGTTAGGTTAGGTTCTGCACAAGGCGTTGATTGTGACGTCACTGGTACAGTGCACCTGCTGTGACAGGTTGGTAAAACACTTGCTGAGGCATTGTTGGAGCCGACGTACTGAAAGTGAATTTTTCGTTGTGATTTCTGCACCAACAACATCTTCAATTCAGCTGTAGTAGCCTACGATGTGTTTGAATTAAATTCGAAAAGGATTTCATTGAAAAATAAATTCCAACTCATTGAATTAGTTTAGGTTGGTTGATTGAATGTTTCAATATTAATAAACCGCAATGATTAAGGAATCTACAATAATTATTTCGTAATGCCTGACCTTCGTTTTACATTTCGTGCGTAATTTTTATTTCCTAATGGCTACAATGATTAATAGGCCATAATTAAACGAATGTCTCTTCAGATAATGTGTTTTCTTCAATTCAATCTATTGACACACATATACACAAAAAATTTACTCGTATAGCCAATTTATCAATCTAAAAAATGTGGCCTATTTTGAAAAGAATATATTAAAAATTACAAATAATTACGAAGACAATTTAGAGCTATGAATAGTAAACAAATCTATTTGCACTTTAAAATTAATAGCTTAACTGAATTACTTTAATATTTGGTACAATTATCATCTGTTTTCTGTAATACCTCTAAACTTTCATGTAGGCAATATCTCAGTGGCATTTCCATGAACAGCTGATATCCATGCTATGTAGGTTAGGTTTTACTAATTTACGCTGGTTTTTTAAACCTTGACTACTAGAATATACGTTAAACCGCAAACCTAATAATTTAGTTCGTTTAATAACTAATCAATGTATAATAAATGTACCTTGGTTTGTCATTTCGTGCCGCTTTAATTCCCCAACCCCATTGGGGTAATATGGTATGGTAGCCCTCCATTCCCCATCCATGAAGGTTTTGGTTTGGAACTGCAGGGGTTGGGTTGGGAGGTATGGTTGTCAAAAGAGCGCATCACAATAATGGACACCTTATGGGAAGTCGGTGAAACAACTGGGAATCGAGTACCGAAGTGGCCGAGACTGACCAGAATGTTCTAGAATATTCCAGAATGTTATAGAAAGTTCGATAATGTATTGGGATGTTCTAGAATATTCCAGAATGTTCTAGAATATACCAAAATGTTATAGAAATTTCGAGAATGTTGTGGGATGTTCCAGAATGTTCTAGAGCCTTCCAGAATGTTCTAGAGCCTTCCAGAATGTTCTAGAATATTCCTGAATGTTCTATAAAGTTCCAGAATATTGTGGGATGTTCCAGAATGTTCTAGAATATTCCAGAATGTTCTAGAAAGTTCCAGAATGTTTTAGAATTTTCCAGAATGTTCTAGAAAGTTCCAGAATGTTGTGGAATGTTCCAGAATGTTCTAGAGCCTTCCAGAATGTTCTAGAATGCTCCAAAATGTTACAAAAAGTACGATAATGTTATGGGATGTTCCAGAATATTCTGGAGCCTTTCAGAATGTTCTAGAATATTCCAGAATGTTTTAGAATATTCCAGAATGTTCTAGAAAGTTCGAGAATGCTGTGGAATGTTCCAGAATGTTCTAGAGCCTTCCAGAATATTCCAGAATGTTTTAGAATATTTCAGAATGTTCTAAAAAAGTTTGAGAATGTTGTGGGATGTTCCACAATGTTCTAGAGCCTTCCAGAATGTTCTAGAATGTTCGAAAATGTTATAGAAAGTTCGATAATGTTGTGGGATGTTCCAGATTGGCCTTCCAGAATATTCTAGAATATTCCTGAATGTTCTAGAAAGTTCGAGAATGTTGTTGGACCTTTCTGAATGTTCTAGAGCCTTCCAGAATGTTCTAGAAAGTTCGAGAATGTTGTGGAATGTTCCAGAATGTTATAGAATCTTCCAGAAGGTTCGAGAATGCTCCAGACGGTTCTGGATCATCAAAGGAACTTCCTGTTTCGGAAAGTTCAAGAACGTCCTAGAATGTTCTAGAAACCGGGAACGGACTACGTGGCTTTAAAAGGTCGAACGTAGTACCCTTAAATAGATACTTTCTTGAGCTATGACTGTCCTATTTAACGATTGATTAAATAGCCCACCTTTTACAGATACCAGCGCGAATGGTGGCACTTGAGCAAACCGCTACTAACCTGGCTAAAAGCATCATTCTTGGTACATCTCTGTTTAACACCACGTTCACTGTTAAAGACGCACTTGTGAGCTTGACACTGAACACTATGAGAAGCAGCCGACGCCAACCCCCGTATTGGAAGTATTTTCAATACACAACGCATTGCGTGCTTCGCACGCCAACACCCGTATTGGCACACTTTTCAATAAACAGAGCATTGCGTGCTTCCGGAGGGGAGAAATTGGTAGACGTTTTCTACAATGCTTATGATAAAAGGAATCTGTGGGCAAAGTTCTCTCCTGTACTAATTGATTCCAACAAAAGCATTAATTTGGACCATATTTTGTGGATGAAGGAAGAAATGGATTGCCGTCACAAGAAGCTTGATCACATTAATGCCCCCGCTCACCCCACTCCTCAAACCTTAACAGTGACATATTTGTTAAATTCCACGTCAGATAAGCACTGTACGGATCTGATTAATGGGACCACTCGTGCCATTATCGTGAAGAACACAGAAGTTTGTTGTCAAACTCGTTCTACGAGTAACTAACCTGACATAACCTAAATCGATGTACCTGTTTACACCTGTGCATATTCACGCTGCAATGTCATTTACGATCAGGTTTTACTTATATGACCTATTCTTGTTGGTTTATTTCTGCGTGTTAAAACCTCGTCCATTATAATAAAAGAGATCCAATGTAGCCCAGTCGGTGTAGCAATTTACAATAACAGCAGTAATTTACAATACGGCTGGGTTTTTTTTATAAGTACATTAAAGTATGTAGATTAACATAAAAACAAGTTTACCAGTCCATCGATTTCCCAAAGTCGAAAAAAAATCGAAAATTTTTTTTGTTTCGATTATCCTTAATATTTCGAGTTGGGATGAAGACAAATAAAAATAAAAAATACCACCGTGTAGAGAAAGTATTTTTCAATAAAAAAGGTCATATGTATTTCTTTCCTCCGAGCAATGGTTTGTCTGTAACAAAATAATTAATAATGCAGGTATGTATTTTGCAGCAGGGGAAATCACTAAAAGTTGAAATCTCATTCATATATGAAGCGTTGGCTCATTCTCAATTGGCTGAATTTTAATATATCGAATATAAACTTGACATAGGAGTTAAAATATATATTTTAAACATTTATGCTGAGTCTCAGCTTGTTATCTTGAAAGTGACCCGATCTAGAGCCACTTGACTTATTAATGGGTTTCTCGATTTTAGGCGTACCGGACCCATGAACTAATTTCAATCTATTCCCCTACCGACTGGCTTAAGGGTCGGCTCTAGTAAAACAGAAAGCAACCTGCGACTCCAGCGTAGCGGCGGTAGGTTACGCGGACATTGCTCATCCTAAATCCATTTAAAACCCGAAATTGTTCAAATAGCGTTTTCAAAAAAATACCAAACTCTTGGGGACAAAATTCTTCATCCGAATGGCTTGATAATTTTTCGCTATGATTAAAAGTTACATCGTAAAAAAATATTTAAAGTCACCCTATAGCGGCGGTAGGTTACACGGACATTGCTCAGCCTAAATCCATTTAAAACCCGCAATTGTTCAAATAGCGTTTTCAAAAAAATACCAAACTCTTGGGGACGAAATTCTTCATGCAAATGGCTTGGTACGTTTTCGCTATAACTAATAGTGACAACATAAAAAATTATTAAAAATCAATTTTTTAAATTGTTAATAAATATTAAACAAAACGTTTTTCTTAATTTTGGAAAAGCCATTTGCATGCGTATTGGCCATAGCTTTAAAATGACATATCGTTCATAATTATCCGATCAAAAATAAAGGAAAAATATGGATTTTAATTTAACATTGGTCTTATGGAGTGACAACCAACATGGCCGACAGCTAGAGCCGACCCTTAATGCAGGACATCGCTAGAATAATGTTGCAAAAACATTTTCATAAAAATATTGGAATGATTCTCTCGTATCGCGTGTGAAAACAGGTATACTATAAGACTCTCCGAAAACTGTATATTCGTCCATGTTTAGCGAATGTCCGTAATAAAGATGAGCTATTGCACCTAAGATGACCTAAGGTCGGGAGTAGTAAATGAGCACCGATCACGGTCTCCAGAACACGTTTTGGTGGGTATCATTAAAAATTATATAAGTGATCGCACTCGGACGAGTTTGTCAGTCAGAAAATCCAACAACATGAAGCACCGAAAGTAACTGTTTGAGATTTTTCGTGCTAGAATGAATCGTTTTTTGGGGTTTATCTGAAGAAAAAAAATATATGTAGAATATTATTCTGCAGGTTTTGTTCTCCTGAAATCGATCAGAACGTAAAATACCGTAAAAGTACCCGGTTCAAATCCACCTGCGGGATTTTGCCGTGTGGGCATTTTCAGATCCAAGGACGAAGGCCGAGTTTGTAGGTTGCAAGCGAAGCGAAGCAGTCCATAACCCGAAGACGCAAGGTCGACGAGCAAATTTGCAAAGCGTGTTTTTCCGCTGCGCGTGGAACGAAGCAGCGCGTGAGTCGAAGCTGGAGGCTTAGGTGCAAACAAATTCTACTGATATATTATCGAAAACACAGGTAGCTATTCAGCGCCTTTGTAAGTAGATCAATTTCCCAAATAGTTGGTTGAAACCATAAAACCATATTTCAATTTTGGAAATTCGCTCAACTAACATCAGCGGTGTGGGGGAACAGCGTAAGTGGAGACAAAACACATTTTCCTACGCCGCTTTCTATTGTGACTCATCCTTTCAACGAACTGAGATCGGTTAGAAGCTTTATTAGCATCTCAAGATATTTATAATATGTTAAAAAAAAGACCGCAGATATAAGTTGAAAAGCATAACATTGGAACATGGAACTGGTTTATCTACCCGCCGGGAGTACTGATGTTTAAGATGGTTAGTAACCGATAGTCCAAGAGCCAGCATTTGCACCGGGATCTGTACGTAGATATTTTCAGCAAATTCTTTCCGTTCATTTTAAACATTCGTCTATTTAAAAACACATCTCAGCTGATTGGAGATTTCCAGTGTGGTTTCAATCATCTGTTCATCAATTCTACACTTTTTAAAAAAAATTTAAATACGTGTATGAAGGATAAAAGGAATCGGGTGTCGCAAAGATCTCGTCTAGTGTTAATTATAAACTCACTCAAGCCACCATTAAATTACAATCAACTCTTGGGGAAAGTGACTGTTTGCGAATTGCATCAAAGCAGTATTGCCAAATACCCAATACACCTTGGTCGACCTCGACAACCTGTCGTCCCACTTAACCAAACATTCTGAGGAATCTCTTCTTTTTTTTATTGTTTTTAGAACTTGCGAAGATGTTTTCTCGATGTTGTGTTGACATGTTGGGTTACGCAACCGTACGTTCTTGGAAATACATATCTTGTGATTACGTATTTGTTTTTATAACTGGAGAGAGAGAGAGAGTTTGGAGAGAGTCTCGTAAAATTTAATCTAAACGGATTGTAGAAGAAAATATTGAATATAATTAATAACGGGTTTACCTTTGATCTTATACACCACATGATTAGTCACTAAATCGTATAATACATAGACCATCATTGCATAGTTTTCGAGGAATTTTCCTTACACATTCAAATTATACAGGGGAAAGTCTAAAAAAAAGTTGTTACGCTTGCCAGGTACATTTTTTGTAAAGTTTGCAGTTTTCAAGATAGTAAAAGTTAAAAATTTGTAAAGGCCGCCATTTTTTTTAATTATAAACATAAATACTTGGTGTTTAGTACACTTGTAAATGGTAACGTGCAAAATGCTTACACTTTACAATTAATTGGAATTGTGTATTAAACTACTGCGCGTCCGTGCTTTAGTTGGCAGTACAGGACATATGGACGGTTGCGGGTCTACTACCCGGTCCTGATAACATGCGAACTGTGGCTGTCGCCGCGACGCAACTGCATGTCGACAAATGCGATATCGTTACTCACAGATGCATTAAAAAAGATGTTCACAAGTTATAGTTACCACCTAGTCTTCAACTTATATTCAGTATTGTGAATAGTAATATAAAAATGATTTAAGAAGTAATAAACGTCGATAAAATACAATTATGGCTGTCTAATAAATAAAAAAAAAGGAATGTAGTCTACAGTATGTTATAAGATTGTTTTGCAGTAATCATAAACAAACCCAAGACTACAAATAAAATTATTTTTGTTATGAAGGAACTGTTTTGGTGCAGTTAAGTGTTGCGACAACAGAATAACCCAATGCTCTGGTGTTTCCCGTAAACAAGGAATAGATTCCTCTTCTGTCCCATTTCATTGTTCAGTGTTGATTTGTTCTCGGCTGGTTTAGGATGTGTTTGTGAAACCACATTACATATAGGTATTGGTACATTAGTATAAAAAAGATAAAACTGTTAAACATTGCGTATAAATTTATACAAAGGCAAGCTGAAACACTGCAATGGCACCACGCTACCTACAAATACACAATGATAACACTTGACTTCTGCGGCTCCTACTGCCTAAACTAAGCAGCCCAAGTAAAAAAGTAAAATTACAAAATTAAATATATCTATTTTTGTACGACTTTTCCGCTTAAAAAAGTTACCTGACCGAAAAAGTTTTTAAATCGACGCTTACTACATTTATTATGTCCTTCTCAGTTGCGTTTCAGTTACAAAAGCCTATACAAAATATATAACAAATGTATATACATTTCTTGGTGTCACTTGAGGAAAGATAGTTTTATTAGCTTTAATTTGATACTAGGTATTTACAAAACTACGTCATCATCTACACATTCAGTGAATCCATAGAGCGGCCGATGTCAGCAGTGCGGGTAGTACTACGGAAACTTCATAGGAAATGCATTAGCATAGTCTTTTCCCGTTCTGCCAACTAAAGTCCGGACGCACAGTAGAGATGAGGCAATCGCTATTCTGGCAGACGACTACGATCATGCCGTAGTTTGCATTAGTTATCTACTTCATACCAAACTTTCGTATAGTTAAGGTTTTTTTATTCTATTGTTATGGAATTACACTAAAACCTCGTTTATCCGGTATTTTTCTGAGGTTTAAAAAAAATCTGACGATCATTGCGGATAAACCGGAGTTCCGGATAAACGAGGATTTAGTATTGAATTTTTTGTTGTATTTTACGTTAATATTAATAAATGCAATTATTATTATTCAAATGCTTACACCAAATTTGAACTCAATATCTCATCTATTTCTGGAGTTACAGCGAGTTTTTGTAAAAAAAAAAAAAAAAAAAAAAAATGGCGGATTGCGACTGAACTAAGCCAAATTCGAAAGAAAAAGTTACTGATAATTTTTCATTTATTTTAACGTATACAATCAGATCCAGTATATCCCACTAAGGTTTTTTGTTACACCCTGCATGCAGATCACAACTTTTGAAACAGATAAGTTTTTAAGATCATTAAAATGTATTTAATCTCCATACCGTATATAAAAATTAATGTGCGCTTCTTTGTTTCTTTGTCCTCTATGGACTCTATTCGACTAATTTCACTAAAAGTTTCACGGTTTATCCATATCATTGCCAGGAGTGTTTAGACGTTACAATTACTACAGTCTAAGGAGTTGAAATGGGGTTGCTACCCCTATAAAATAAATATAAACTAAACTAACTTCCTACAAGCTATAAAACTAAAATTATGTAATATTATTTTTAAGGTATATAAAACACTATTTGAAATATGATTACTTAAGTCAAAGGGAAGAAATGGAATAACTACCCTCAAATTTAAATATTAATCAAAACACTTACTTTTTCTATATTTTCAAAAACTACACAATTAATTTCACAATTTGCATATATTAGTAGCAGAATTTTTTTAAAGAACATGGTGACTACAAACAAATATATTTTAATGGGCTAGCTACCCCTATACAATAAAAATAAATTTTACTAAGTTCCTACAAACTATAAGCTAAAATTATTTACTGTTATTCTTAATTGATATAAAAATACATTTCCAATTCGATTACTTAAGTCAAATGGATGAAATGGAATAATTACGCTTAAAATAAAATCAAGCAATTGCGAAGCATTGCCGGGTGGTAGCAGTTAGCCTATGTTATACAAGTTAAATTTCAGTGAAAATTTGATTAAAAATGATTTTAAACCTCATTCGTTTGAAATATTCAAAAGTGATTATCTTAAACTCCGTTAGTTTTATGAAGATTTTATTTACGAGAAAAAATTTGTTTCTCTTTTGACGACAAACGAAATGGGTTATATGTTTTCTTTAGGACAAAGGATAACTGAATTACCGACTAAAAATATAATTTGTATAACAGAATTAATTATGATGATTGCAGATAATAGGCCTACTATTAGAATCACCTTCCCAGAAATATAGAACAATTTCGATAGGCCTAGACTTATTATTTATCACTGTGTGGGTCAGTCTGGCGCACTCATGTGCAACGTTGTCTGGTAACCAGATATTCTAAACGTACACAATAATTAGCATAAAGCAAATATTAATCTGTTTGAGCTATCCATGATGAAGTAATAACGGAATACCATTAACACAGTTCTGAAAGTAAGATGACTCCTCCCAGAACACAATACTCCATTGTATTTCAAATGTTAGATAACTATGCATAAATCACTGCAATGTTATGTATGCATCTGGAACATATATTATGTTCTTAATGTGTTTACAAAACATATACATGTTGAAGCATCTTACAGCGATGAACTCTTGACAAATTTGATAAGTAATTGTACAAGCTTTGAATAAAATTGTCTAAATGATGATATTATAATGTGTTTATATTTGTTGGAGTACCACATCAATTACTCAAATAATATAAATCATTTCCAATATTATATCTTAAAAATAACTTTCACCCCATTTTATTTTAAGGGGATAATATCAGAAGATCCCAGTTATATAAGCTCACAAGAGAAAACTTCTGAAATGGCATCATCTGACCGACCTATGCATCTTGTTATAATATGATCAAAGAAGGTGTATTATTTATCCTTACGAACTGATAGCGATAGAGGGAGGCAACTCTTTGTTCAACCGTCTAATGAACTTGACGCAAAAAGAATAGTTTCATTTAATTTTATGCTAAGGGTTTTTTTATTTATATTTTCATGGCAATTAATTTCATACATTAAAATATTTTTTTAAATATATTTTTAAATATATTCATGGCAAGTTAGCAAGATGAAAAACTAAGGTTATATATCACGAAAAGGACATTTTAAGTTAGCTTGCGCTACGTTAGGTTAGGTTAAAATATTCAGATGATTCCGTATTTTTTAAAGATAGGCTAGGCTATGTTAGGCTAGATTAGGTTAGGTTAGGTTAGGGTAAATTAGGTTAGAATATTCAGCCAATTTTTATTTTTACACACACTGTATAACCTCACTTGTAATCATTCTGTACTTGTCTTGTATAGGGTTGCTAGGCAAGGTTAGGTTAGGTTAGGATAGGCTAGGCTAGGTTTGGTTAGGTTACGGTAAATTAGGTTATAATATTCAGCCGTTTTTGTATTTTTCCACACACTGTATAACCTCTTTTGCCATCATTATGTAGTTGTCTTGCATACGGTTGCTAGGCTATTTAGGTTAGGTTCCAGGATAGGCTAGGCTGGGTTAGGTTAGGGTAAATTAGGTTAGAATATTAAGCCGTTTTTGTATTTTTACACACACTGTATAACCTCACTTGTCATCATTCTGTACTTGTCTTGTATTGGGTTGCTAGGCTAGGTTAGGTTAGGTTATTCTAGGATAGGCTAGGCTGGGTTAGGTTAGGTTAAATTAAGTTAGAATATTCAGCCGTTTTTGTATTTTTACACACACTGTATAACCTCACTTGCCATTATTCTGTACTTGTCTTGTATTGGGTTGCTAGGCTAGGTTAGGTTAGGTAAGGTTAGGATAGGATAGGCTAAGCTAGGTTAGGTTGGGTTAGGTTAGGCTAGAATAGGCTAGGCTGGGTTAGGTTAGGTTAGGGTAAATTAGGTTATAATATTAGGTTTTTGTATTTTTGCACACACTGTATAACTCTCTTGTCAGCTGTACGTGCCTTATATAGGGTTTCTAGGCTAGGTTAGGTTAGGTTAGGCTAGGATAGGCTAGGGTGGGTTAGGTTAGGTTAGGGTAAATTAGGTTAGAATATTCAACCGTTTTTGTATTTTTACACACTCTGTATAACCTCACTTGTCATCATTATGTACTTGTCTTGCATAGGGTTGCTAGGCTAGGTTAGGTTAGGTTAAGTAAGGTTAGGGTAGGGTAGGTTTGGTTAGGTTATATAATACCTATTAAAAATTAATTTAATAATATATTGCACAACTTTATAACAAGATCAGTCAAACAGTTTTCTATTATTGTTAGAAGCCAAGAAATGCAACCGTTTCTTATTCTTTGCACATAGTACTGGTTGTACAAAAGTTCGCTATGACACATTTTGTGTAAATTGTTAACAATTATATTTACATTCCCATTTTTTAAATTAACCTGTCGTTAATTTGTAACCGTCAACAGAAAATTCGAAATAGTACAGAATTGCATAAATTTAACCTAAATTTAACATTTAATAACATTTGAAAAGGTGGTTATACTAAACCCATTATAAACAGCTATTGTTAGTTCCCAACATTTAAAAAAAGATTTTCAGTTCTCCCTGATCCCGTTTCAAAAGGTTACCTAGATCTGCATCTGAACTTTGAACAGTTCAGACTAGAAATTTCATGCTAAAAATTAACCGAATACGTTAAGCGAATCTACTAGCTGTCTTTGTACCTTAATTTAAAAGTTGTATTTCGTGTTTGTATTAGCTGAAGAATTACTTAGTTTTTCTTGTATTAACTCTATATGGAAGTATGTGTTGGTTAGGAATTACAATAGTAATTGATTACAAGTAGGAAAAGATCTCCGCCGTATTAAAGTGATAAATTGTTCCTCATTGTGTCCATAAAATTTCTATTGTATAGTTAAGTAAGTAACCACTGTTGACTGTATTTGTGGTCGAGTATTATTTTAATTTAATCAGACATTTATGTCTTTATAAGAATAATACTCTTTGCGGTCTCTACTCTTTGACCTCACAGATTTATCGTATAGACGTAATTATCTATCAAACCACCTTCTTTGATAATACACGGTGTTCAAAAAAATATCTGAACAGTTTAGTATCTCTGGTTCTGGTAAAGATGAAGACGTGGAAGAGGGAGAACTTTTAGAAATTAACAACCTTTATGTAGGCTACAGAAAGTCAAAAGTTACGTGTCATATATAGGTGTTTCCTTAATGAACCGTACTCATATTTTTTCGTTTGCTTAAAATAAAGAAAAAATAATCGATCACGAGCGAGAATTGGAGCGAATTTCCAATCAAGCAATTAAGTTAATACGTTTCGGGTTTCAACCAACTATTTGGAAACTTGGTCTACTCACGAAAGCGCTGAATAGCTGTCTACGTGTAAGAAATATATTGGTAGAATTTGTTAATAGTCCCTGCTCGACCTTGAGATCTAAGATTATGGACTGCTTCGCTTCGATAGCAGCTGACAACCCCGCTTCGCTGTATTTGAAGCGGGTACTTTTATGGTATTTTAGGATTTGATCGATTTTGGGAGGACCGAACAAGCTATATAAGGTCGTGTACAAAATCAAAATGTGCAGAATAATGTCATATATTTAACTTTTTAGATAAAACCCCAATCTAGTTTCATTCTAGTACGAAACATTCAAAAACATAGTTACTTTTGGTCTGAAATCATGCTTCCTTTTATTGGACTTTGTTGGCTAACGAACTCGTCCGAGCGACTTTGAAAACCAATAGCCCAGTCGGTATAGGTTAGGCCTACAACTACCAGTAATTTGCAATACGGCTGAATTTTTTTTTATAAGTACATTAAAGTATGTAGATTAACATAAAAAAAGTTTTACCAGTCTATCGATTTTCCAAAGTCGAAAAAAAAATCGATTATAATTTTTTTTCGATTATCCTTAATATTTCGAGCTGGAATGACGATAGAGAAAAATAAAAAATACCCGCCGTGTAGGGGAGGTGTTTTTCAACGAAAAAGGTCAAATGTATTTATTTCGTCCGAGCAATGGTTTGTCTGGAAAAAATTCGATAATGCAGGTATGTATTTTGCAGCAGGGGAAATCACTAAAAGGGGACATCTTATTCATATATGAAGCGTTGGCTCATTCTAAATTGGCCGAATTTTAATATATCGAATTGAAACTTGTCATAGGAGTTAAAATATATATTTTAAACATTTAACCTGAGTCTCAGCTTGTTATCTTGAAAATTACCCGATCTAGGAGTCGATTTCGATTATCGATTTTACTAGTACCGGACTCACGAACTAATTTCAATCTATTCCAGTTTCGTCAATTTTTGGAATATCAACATCAAATTTGTTTTACAAGTTGAGTACACCAGTATAAATATTCTTAGTAAGTATGAACGATTTTTTTAATGTTATTTTTAAAAACGAGGCGTTTGAAAATGGTCTTCTGTTTTACCTATCTCGTTTTAACTATAACACTTTTGGATTCAACGACTCCATTTTCAACATTTTTGAACATATCGATTTAAAAATTGGTACAGAAGTTAAAAACACAATTTTGTTTTGCTACACTTATTTTAAAAACTATATTTAAAAAATTGACTAATCTGCAGCCGATTAACTCAAGCGTTTTGATGAAAAATCTAAAAAGGTCTAAAATTATACTTTTTTAAGTTACTTGTGCTTTGAAAAGTAAATAATAAAAAAGGTTCATACTCCTTGATCTTGTTTGAATCTATATATTTAAGTTGTAAAAAAACTTTCAGGTTGATATTTTGAAAATTTTCTAAACTTTAGCTGTTTAAAATGAACTGGTGGGTCCGGTACTCCTAAAATCGAGAAACCCATTAATAAGTCAAATGGCTCTAGATCGGGTAATTTTCAAGATAACAAGCTGAGACTCAGCATAAATGTTTAAAATATATATTTTAACTCCTATGTCAAGTTTCAATTCGATATATTAAAATTCGGCCAATTTAGAATGAGCCAACGCTTCATATTATATGAATAAGAGTCCCCTTTTGGTAATTTCCCCTGCTGCAAAATACATACCTGCATTATCGAATGTTTTCCAGACAAACCATTGCTCGGACGAAATAAATACATATGACCTTTTTTGTTGAAAAATACTTCCCCTACACGGTGGTATTTTTTATTTTCCTCTATCTTCATCCCAGCTCGAAATATTAAGGATAATCGAAAAAAAATGATAATCGATTTTTTTTTTCGACTTTGGGAAATCGATAGACTAGTAAACTTTTTTTATGTTAATCTACATACTTTAATGTACTTATAAAAAAAATTCAGCCGTATTGCAAATGACTGGTACTTTTGGTCTAAATTGACCTTTACCGACTGGCCTACAATGTGAATACCGAATTTTAATTAAATCGGAAATAAAATGTGGCCGTTTGAGTGCGAACGAATATATACATTTTTTAATCACACGCTAAAACGAATTTTGGGTACCATGATCGGTGCTCATTGCACACTCCCGACCTTACGTCTCACCATAAGAGGCGTTGCAACTGCTCATATTTCATGAATTCGTTAAGTATTAGGATTTCAAAAATTGTTAAATTTTTTAATAGTGTTTTTGTGGTTTAAAGTTTGAATAAGAAAGTTCCCTTATTCTGATTACAACAAATAGAAAGAGTTAAAATTCATTCTATTTAAAAGAAAACGCAAAATGTACTCATTTTTTTCGAAATAATTTTTCAGAAGTGAGATTATTAAGCGTTATTAATTCCGTACTTCTAATCTTTCAAACATTTTACCCGCACAATGTCAAAACATTTTTCCAAAACACCATGTAATTTTAAGAAATCAAAAATATATGTACTGGTAAACTGGGGTAATTTTTGCCCTTCTTTTGTGTTCTTCCCGTGAATTGCGTTATAATTTCTTATTGTCTTATTTATAATTAAATTGCCTATTTTATTTTTTTAACTGCGTATTTCGAAGTTTATATTGACTGGTTTTTAAAACTCAGAACTTTTTTATTTTATTTCCAAGATGTTTTGAAAATGTGGGCCAATCTTGCCTTTAATTGGGATAACATTGTCCCAAATGTAAAATTTCATGAAAACTAAGGCCAAATATGATTTCTGACAACGTTACCCCAATTATAATTATTATGGGTTTATGTAGGTAGGTGCTGTACAGTGAGTTGGGGATAAATAAAATGAAACTAATCATTCTACAAAAGTAATAAACATGTACATTTTGAAAATGTTTCTCTTAATGTTTATCACAAGAACTAAGTTGTTAGCTCTATTCGGTAACTAACTGTAGGCAAACTATCTTTTTCCAAGATTTGGGCCAAAGTTACCCTTAAGGGCCAAAATTGACGTACTGTTTTATAAGAAGAAATCCCTTTTTATAATTTTTCACTGATCAAAAAACGTACCATGTCACTTGACTTTTACTCTCCCTGTGGAAGGTGGACCTCAATTTCTATTAAAACTCGATTTTTCCTGCTTCTATCTTTACAGAGACCAGAAATGTTAAGCTGTTCTAACTTTGTTCACACCCTGCATATAAATTAACGAAATACAATAAATTTACTAGAACACTATAAAGAGGTTTTGCAAGAAAACAACAAAACTATTTGAAATTACAATCAAGAAAAAACTTTTTACAGAGCTTTAGTATAGTTTCAAACGTCCAGGCTTCACAATAAGACCAATAACTGGTCAGTGACCTAACATCGTCCTAAACTTTCCTACTCATATTGTGGATATCATCGTATTAAACTAAAATGTATTCACTACTACAAAATAGACACAATGGGGGTTCTTCTTCGTTAACGTCACGTACGTCACTGTTAATGTAAAAATGTAAAAAATAAATCGTCTCGAACGATTCCAGAAACGGACCATATTATGCATTCAATTTGTTGAGACTCACACCTATGCCACCTCCCACTGTCTATGGATAACACGTGTGACGTGTTCCTTGCATACAAGAAATTTTGTATATGAAAAGTTATTTTCGAACTTTATGTCAATCATTTAGGTTCTTACATTTCAACTAATATATGGTTAAATTTTACATTTGACTTTATTAACTAATAATAAATATCTGTATTCAAATAAGGACATAAACAGAACATCCTGAGAAAAACCAGTTTATGAATAATTTTGGAATACCTAGATTTTTTAACCACATTTTAAGCCAGTCTGAAGATATTTAAAGTCAACATTTTTACAATAATGGATCGTCCGTTTTTATAGCTTTAATAGAAGCAGCGATATGAAGACGTATCTAATATTTCGATCGTCCTGTATGTGCTATATACTGCATTGTTATAATATAATTTTAATTGTAAATACATTCATTAAATATTAAAATTGCATGATAATAATAATATGCTTATATTGAAAAGAATCTACAAAATGTTTTAAATAAATAACAACTAGTAAGCCCAAGTGAAAAATCACAGGCAGATTAATTGATACACATCAGAAATAGATCATTTAAAAAAAAATTACTATTTAAAAACAACAACTTTATGTAGGCCTTAGTAACTCTGCTGAGGGCTTTTTAACTCAATAAATGTGTATAATTATAAGGATTATTTAAATAGGATTTTATAAAACTGTAGGCCTATTTTTTAGCAATTTTCCATTTATATAAATTAATATATATCAAAATAAACATACAAATTTTCTTTTAATAACTTTTTCTTATCATACTAGCTGCCTCGATCCGGCTTTGCACGGATAGACAAATCAAAGTCAAATGTATATTAACTAAAAAAATATATCAATAAATATATTATAGTATGTATTTCTTATGGGAATGTTTAATAACTTTGACCTCCCCTCCCCCTAAACCCCAATAAAATTTCGAATTTTTTTAAAACCTTTCTTAGCGAGCACCTAGGGCACTAGAGGAAGCTGCATACCAAATTTCATTCCAATCCGTACAGTGGGGTTTTTTTCAGTAACTTTGACACCCCCCCAACCCCCCTAAAATTTCGAATTTTTTTAAAACCTTTCTTAGCGAGCACCTAGGGCCCAAGAGGAAGCTACATACCAAATTTCATTCCAATCCGTTCGGTGGTTTTTGAGATTCCGTGATGAGTGAGTCAGTGGGTGATATTTGGATTTTATAAATATATAGATTGATATATCAAAAATGATTTAGAAGTTATTAATATTATAATGAAGAAATTAATAATCTAATATATTATACGAAGATGTAGGAATGATTTCGAAGTTAAACGAATTTGTATATCATTAATATATTGATAATAAAAGGTTCTACAGTGCTTATATTCATCTTATAACATCAAAGCAAATCTTATAACGTATTATAGCCTACATTAGTTCTATACAATTTTTTTTTTTAATCAACCACAAGACATTAAAAACAAGACCACAAGACATTGATTGAAGTTGTAAACATAACCCCAAAGTACAATATGCGCTACGTTTTACTTAAATATTACTGATGATGGGTGAAATCAGCTTTTTTATTATATTGTTACTCACGTACGTACGGACACTCGCTTTTATAGGAGTTAATCATAGCTCCTGACAATACTCATACAATTCAGTAAATATGACATATTTTAGTATTAGGATAAACGACATCAAATATTTATTTTTAAAGTTTTTCAGACATTTTCCCCTGTTTGCTTCGCTTACCAACTACAGAGGCGACTTGCGGCAAAGCAAATGCAAACAGATTATTGTATACTCTGATATTTACACTGAAATTACGACTGATTAGGACAGAGACACTTGGATCGGGGTAGGGTGGAGGATATCGGTGACTTCCTGACGCGTGCGCAGTAAAGGGCAAAAGTTTTTGCGTGGATGTCCGATTTTTGTATATAATAAAGAGATAAATGAATCGCTATCAAAATGTATACACATCTTTACGTGGTACACTAGTAAACATTTTTCAAATTTTTTCAAAAATAAAATATTGAAAGTATACCTCATATGTCCAATCAACAAAGAAATTCTGTTTTCGGACTTCAGCAAATTTTGGGAACAACAATCACGCAATACTATACGTGCTAATTGCCTCTCTTAACTCTTCACTGAGCCTACTATCACGCATCTACGTGTCTATATATATATAACCTTGAAGAATCTTCTAACCAAACTTGTCTCGACATTTAACCGACCTGTGACGGTTTAACTCGGTGATTTAAGTCATTTTTAATGGTCTATAAAAGTCCCAGATTCCTGTTAACAATGTTCCGTTTACTCCTTACGTGAGATACCATAATGGGATAAATATATATATATATAGTCGCATCCTAGGCCGTCTTGATTGTGTAACGCCTGGACTAACTTGTTTCTGTGGTAACGCCGCAAACTAGATAAACCACTTTCCTCTTCAGATGATTTGACCTCCAGTATTCATTGAAACACGTGGGCTTATAGATGGAATCCTATTACATGTATCCTTTGTGTAATTAAAATTGTGTGATTAGTAATTTTTAGGGTTATGTATCAAAAGAAACAAAGGCGAGCGCTGTCAATGACACTTCGATTTGTCACAGTTGACTATCTGAGCCATTTTGAATCTATCGAATATGTCTTACCGATAACTACGTGTTTTTTTCTTTCTTTTAACTTTACTTTTAATAACCTCAGTGTACAAGCCGTGTACATGAGAGGTAGGCGTACCTTACCTGAGTACAAAGCTCTTGTACCCGGTTCAAATACAGATGAAACCATAAATTTTTGTCTAGTTTCGAAAAAGTTTCAGACGATAATATCTCGTTAGTGATATTCGCTTAAAAACTGAAAATAAACAATCTTTCTGCTACTTTAAGGGATAAGTCTAATTTATTTAGTAAATTTATTTATATGTTTCGAATTTCTCTGTGGTCGATACGTTCAAGAGAGATTGAAAGATAAAGTGAAATAACACTTTTGAGAAGGTTAGAAAGTCAAAGTGAAAAGTAATTTCTGAGAGATAGAAATACAAAGTAAAAAGTCACTTTTGAGAGAGATAAAAAGGCAAAGTGAAACGTCACTTTTGAGAGAGATAGAAAGATAAAGAGAAACGATACTTGAGAGATGTATAGACAGAGTAAAACGACACTTTTGAGAAAGATTAAAAGATAAAATGATACGATACTTTTGAGAGAGGTGGAAAGACAAAGTCAATCGACACTTTTGAGAGAGATAGAAATACAAAGTGAATCGTAACTTTTGAGAGAGATAGAAAGACAAAGTGATATGACACTTTTGAGAGAGGTAGAAAGCGATAGAATACCACAATGCACACTATGTTTATACATATTCAGCTTTTTTTATTATTATTTTAATGACAACAGAACTTTTTTAAACTAAACTACTTCGGGAAACTGGAACGAGGTAAACTCGTACTTTTCGGTTTATTCTGTATAAAATTTAACATACACTACATAACTGTGTAAAATTTAATAATATCTCAGATTTTTACATTTGAAATTTTTCACAAACCATTCATTAGTTTACTAAAAATGTGTTACACTCATAATTCTTCCCCGTACCCCATCCTACGACCACATATTATCTAGTATGTACTTCTTGTTTCCTTGTTTTGAGATAAGGACGTCAATGTCTACGTGAAAAAAGTCGTAGAACCACACCGACAGACGAATCTAATAATAACAAGGAAGAAAACTCAACAAGGAAAACACTAATAGAAAAGCAATCTAAGAAATTGTCTGAGTAAACGCAAACGAATCCTCGAGTAATTGAAGAGCAGAAAGTGTAAGGTTGCGGCTGACTCGATGGCCTTGGCGCTGCTTTCTCTGTCACTGCCTCTTGGATAAGTTCCCACGGATCGTCCATTCAGATAGCACACTCTGGGTTAGTGGGTTTTATGTCTATGGATGGGTTTTACCAGCAATTTCACGACTATATCACTTGCGTTCTTTTTGCGTAATATGTTTATTGTCTGTGAATGTGTGTTGACAAGAATACTAATCTTTACAAATTACCAAAAAACACGTTTGTTTATTTCATATTTGTGTTTGTTTTTATTTGCGAATCCCCATAGAAAAATTAGCTATTGCAGTGACAAAATTATGGTGATACCTACGGTCAGGAGTAGCAAATGAGCACCGATCATGATCCCCAGAACACATTTTGGGGTGTCATTAAAAATGTGATCTATATAATATGTATATATGTGTTGACACTCCAACTCCGCATTTTAACCCTGATTTAGTCCAAATTCGGTACACACGTTGAATGTCTAAGTCGCTCGGTAAGTCCGTTAGCCAAAAAAATCCAACAACCGGAAACACAGTTTTTGACCGGAAATAACAATTCAGATTTTTCGTACTAGAATATGAACCTTTTTTAGAGTTTTTCTTCAAAAATAAATGTAGAATATTATTCTACAAATTTTGTTTTTTTTTACATGACCTTATAGCTTGCTTGGTTCCCTCAAAATCGATTAATACGTAAAATACTATAAAAGTACCCGGTGCACGGGGGGGGGGGGGGTTTTACCATGGGGGCATCTTCTGATCCGTGGCCGAAGCCCGAGTTTTTAACCTGCTAGTTTCTAGGTTCAGGTGTAAGCTCGCAAAGCAGCGCGTGAATCGAGGCTCGAGACTGGAGGTGCAAACAAATTCTACGAATACATTTCGTACACGCGAGCAACTATTTAGCGCCTTCGTGAGTAGACCAACTTCCCCAATTGTTTTTTGAAACCCAAAAATATATAAATTTAATTTTTTAAATTCGCTAAATTACGTCAGTGGCTCAGCTGCCGTTATCGAATTATTTAATTGAAAAACTACTTAGCCCATTTTTACTAAACTTTTATTGATGCATTAAGTAACGAAGGAGTACCACAATGTACAGTTTCTTACACACTACTGTTACATGTTCTGTATTTAATGAAGCTTGGAAAGATTCAACTACTGTACATAACATACAAACTTTTATATGGAAATGTACGTAACGCTTCCTCTCTTACGGTTGTACTTGCCAATGTGTTTGAATAGTGGAGTATTTTTGCTACCGCGGCGTCGAACGGCATAGAAGGATTCATAGGTTAATTATTTCTGACATTTCCATTATCAGCTGATTTCAAACTTAAATAATCGTACTTCTAAATTTTAAGTTAGTAGTACGGCAGTACTTTTGAAATTTAAACACGTCAAATTATATCATAAAATTTATAATTTGATTTGGAAATTTAATATTAGGCCTACTTATTACCTTATTTTAGAGGTTAGGATTAATTCGATACCGTTAGCAAAACCGATTGGAGGATGGGGCAGCAAGAATGGTTGGCTGAAGCACGCGATGACATTCCTAAAGTATAAAATAAAGTCATAACGTGAAAGATTTGTAAATCTATTAAAATCTGGTAACAAATTTTAAAGTGAACTTCGACATGGCGTGAACATATCGTGATTTCTAAAGTACTGTACCAAAGTAACAAACACTGTTATCAAAAAGTAAGCGTCAAATTTGGCGATGCCGCGCGTACATTTCGTCTGCCGATTGTTAATTCCATGGGTTGTTGGGAATCTTTCCTTGTTAGATAACTATTTGACACCAGTGATGACCTCTGATTGTATAACTATCTTCGCGTCTTCTTCAGACTCGGTATCGCTTCGGAGAGAGTTGACCCGCTGCTTTCACTCGCGGCTTCGCCTCCTACGCCCGGTGCCCGAAATATTGATCCTTCTCGGATTGTTTCCTCTTGATTGTCTCATTAAAACTATCTGCAGGTGCTAGCAATTCATACCAGGTGTCTTAAAAGCCCCCCCCCTTTAACTTTTGTGTTTGTTAAAACAAACAAATATCCTTTGGGGAACGATACTAACTTAGCCCAAAGTATCTTTTGAAGCAATCGGAAATTTTGAGTGTCCCCTAAAAATGGGGGATTTTGGGGGCAACTCAAAATTTTTAAATGGGAAGTATGGTCTTGTGATACTTCATTTTAAAGGTATATTTAACACTAGGAAAATGACACAAAAGAAAATAAAAATCGGACAACCCAAAACAAAATGGCGGCCCTAAACGTGTTGAAATAGATCGACATAAAGTTGCTAATATCTCGAAAACGAAGACTTTTTAGAAAAACTTTCAAGAGACCAAAAATGTTTATTTCAAAGTGCTTGGCCTAAAATATTGCTTCCAAATCGATTTCGTAAATTTTAAGTCGACTCCTAAATCTTAGAAAATTTTGTAAAAATTAAAATTTACAAAATCGATGTGAACGCAATTTTTTTTGTTGCGAAATCGACAACAGAACCAACTATACTAGTAACAGTGGTAAAAATAATAATCATTTCATTCAGTTTAAATCTTTATCACTGCAGATTATCTTAGAAACCAGAGGGTTTCGCTTATTAAACCTCGTTACTATTTGCGGCTTCGCTACTCGCTCCCCATCTACACTCGCGGTAAATAAATGCAAACAACTTATTGTATACTCCGTTAGCGGTTATGACGCATGTGCAGTAAGGCCAGAGTTTTGATTGGGACGGAGGCACTTGAATCGGGGTAGGGTTGGGTAGTAACGTTGCCCTTTATTCTAATACATGGGCAAGAGGCCAAGATTTTTAACACGCTTATATTAGCTTCACTTGTATGTTTGTTTGTAAGTAACTCTCCTTTGGACTAAAAGCCAGTGGCTTATTACTGTTAGTATATCTCTCTTACACAAGTTCGTTCGTTGGCCGAGCGGTCTAAGGCGCGGGTCGTCGCTGACTTCAATCCCCAGACTCCCGATCGTGGGTTCTAATCCCGTCCACGGCCGAAATTTTTTTCCAGTGATTTTCGGGATTGGTGCCGTAAATACGAACCGTAACAACGTTAATATACACTATCGAAGCTACAAATTTTTTTTTTCAATAATTAATCGAACTAAAAATTAAAAAATAAACATAGTTTAAAAAAACTAAAAAACACGCTTTTATAATACATCGAACTAAAAAGTGAAAAATAAATATAGTTTAAAAAAAACTAAAAAACACGCTTTTAGAGCATATCAAACTAAAAAGTTTAAAATAATTTTTCAAATAAGCTTAAAACAATAATAAACGATAAATACTAGCATTATTGTAAAAAAAGCGTGTTGCACTTTGTCCATATTTCTCATACATCGAGCGCCCAACGCTTTTTTTACAATAATGCTAGTATTTATCGTTTATTATTGTTTTAAGCTTATTTAAAAAATTATTTTTAACTTTTTAGTTTGATATGCTCTAAAAGCGTGTTTTTTAGTTTTTTTAAACTATATTTATTGTATATATTGGAAAGACATGCAATAGTGTTACATAATATTAAATTAAAGCAGTTAGATGTAATAATGTGTTTTCCGTACTTATAAATTAATAAAAGTAAATCATAAGTTAGATTTTTTAATGGGGTTTTACTTTTAGAAAAAATGATTTACAAAAATTACATTGAATTAATTTTATCTTCAGTTTCATCAAGTAGTTTGCCTAAAGCTACTCGAGTCACAACAATTTTAATAAGACAAACTTAATAGAGGAAGCGAACCGCAATTTTCAATCTGAAACCGTGCATAACAACATATACAAAATAGGTAACAGAAAGGTGACAAAAACAGAACAATGTGGTAATCCATAAGCTACTAAATACAATACAAAATAACAAAATTCCGTGACTCTGAGTGGGAAACACTTTGACTGGAAACAAGTTTGTTGAAATGTAGGTAGGCAAGTCTACGAACTCTATGAGTGAAAGCGTCGAGCCTAGATTAGCTGAACTTGCGAGTTAGGTGTCAAGGGCAGACGGAAAGACAAACTCACTAATTTCACTTTCACGACCTATTCATACTGTGTCTCTTCATTTAAATCTGTTTGAAACTTTAACCAAGTCAACTGATTTACTGTCACTTAAGAATGTATTTCATGATTATAAATTATGATTCTCGATTTTAATTTTTTAAACATGTTAATGTATACTCAATAATACTAGCCGTACATGTTGCTACTTTGTAATTCTACTTTGTCTTTCTACTTTGTATTTCTAATTTGTCTTTCTACTTTATACTTCTAATTTGTCTTTTGAGTTTTTGTTTATACTAGCGTATGTACTTTTCTTCCTACTTTGGCTTTTTACATTATCGTTTACTTTGAATTTCTAATTTATCTGTTTACTAATAAATAAAAGGTAATATTTTATTATTAATTTATTATATATCAGTGATTCGGGACCTTTCCACAATGAAATTATCTGTTTACTTGGTTCTTCTACAATGTATTTCTACTTTGTCTTCTACTCTGGCTTTTTACTTCGTCTTTCTACTTTGTCTTTCTACTCTGTCTTTTTATTTTGTATTTCTACT
>JAGFPH010000637.1:130760-165383 GCA_018207615.1 Philaenus spumarius
TTAATGACTTTGATCCCCCCAAACCCCCCCTAAAATTTCGAATTTTTACATACCCTTTCTTACTGAGCACCTATGGCCCTAGAGGAAGCTACATACCAAATTTCATTTCAATCCGTTCGGTAGTTTTAGAAAAATCGTGATGAGTGAGTCAGTGAGTGAGTGAGTGTTATTTCGCTTTTATATATTTAGATTGATGTTTTTTAGAAACGACATTGGCTTTTGTTTACGTAATGACAGCACATGCGCACTGTCTATGTGCAGACAACGCATGCGCCCTGTAACTACAGTCGGTCCTCTAAATCGCACCCAGTATAATAAATATCTATCATAATTAAAAAAAGAAAACTACAAATCTTTTCTGTAATTACAGTTGGTGGCCAACGGAATTTCCGTCACTCTCTAGAGATCTTCATCGTTCGTCACCAGATGGCCTTTGAATTACTCAACGAGGAGAGTCATTATTTTTCAAAAGGGTTTAATCTTAACTTTCCATTTCTAGCAGAATCCAAATTCCCCATCCACATTATGACAACACTGTGTACACAACTTTTAATCTAGTTCTTTTCGCTAAAAGGAAAATACGTATCCTAAAATTAGTGCAGGTATTTCTTTATAAAAGCTCCAATCCGACCTCGGAAATCTTTTCCGAGTTTTGTTTGGTCGGACCATGAGCCTCTCTGGCCATGGCGAAAATCATAACCCAAAAGTCCATCCTCCGGAAGCGGCCGCCTCGGCGTGAAAGTGTTACACTATTATGCAACCGCGATCTGTGAATAAACAATCAACAATGGCACGGACAGCACGCACCACTGCCCACTATATTATAGAAGAGTCGTTTGTGTCTTCACACTTCGTTAGGCCGGTCTTTGCTAATCGACACGGTAACAATGCGCTGCATATAGAGCGTTCCGTACTGGACTCGTTAAGTTCTTATTAAAATAGTTATACAATAAAGTGTAATGTACTGCTCTTTGCCCTCACACACACACACACACACACTCCTCACGCACATCAACACACCCCCACACACACAATTGCCACCGGTAGAATTTGAATGAGACACTTGATTGTGATGGTATAGTGCGCAAGTGCACACCAGAAACTACTGTCCACTCTAAAAACATAAATACAAAATAAAATCCATTTTATAAATGTAAATTATATTTTTTCAAGGTTGCTGGGTTGAAGGTTCTCGCCCGAGAATGTGAGCATTTTTAAATAACCCTGTAGTCGTCATTTTGTAGAAAATTAATTCAGGAATTTCACAACTTTGTTTTTGAATCAATTTAGGCTGGTTAGTATTCAATATTACAGATTGGGTACCCACCATATATATTAAACGTTTTCCCAATTTTAATTTTCTAAAATTCGAGTCATACACAATTAGTTTACTAAAGAAACGTTTTTCCATAGACACCAAATGTATTGAATGCACCCTTTCTCTCTTTCTCTTTCATACACAAATTCCGCAGGTATAATTTGAATAAAAAAACTAATTGTGCTGGCATAGTACGCATGTGCACACCACAAGATAACAGTACTCTGTAAATTATAAAATCCATTTCAACAAAGTAAAATATATTTCTTTGAGGTTGATGGGTTTTCAACCGAGAGCGTGGGCAATTTTTTAAATTAATTAAGTGATCCTGTAGTCGACCTTTCGCAGAAAACAAAAATCACTAATTTTACGTTTTTGACCTTAAGGTTTGAGGTTAGGCAGGGCATATTTAACATTTTCCAAAGTTAATTTTCTGAAATTCGGTACTTTGACAAGTGCGTTACATTTCTCGTGAATATAACTTTGTTATTATTTTACAAGAGGGCTCCGCACCCTGATGGTTAGCGGGCGCTCGCTTCGCTCAACAACCTCAACAACGCATCAAATGCAAATAGATTATTGTATATTTTCACGCATATGACGATTGATCAGGAAAGAGGAACTTGTACCAGTGTAGGATGGGAGGGGGTGTCTTGACGCAAGCTCAATAGGGCCAAAGTTTTGATCAGAACGGAGGCATATAGGCCGGAGTATGGTGAGGGGTTTGACTGTAAACTGAAGTCTGACGCATGTAGGGCTAGAGGTTTTGCTTGAACGACAGGATTTGTTTTATATAACAGAGAGTTAAGCCAAAAATAAATAAACGATACCAGATAACTGCCACATACTTTCTCGTCGTTGGACTTATACCTTCCCAAGAGTAGCTTATTATTATTATATTATTATTATTATTAAAACTATTCGATCGATTTCGAACAAATTTGCACCAAACATGTCAATTAGGCCTGTATAGATGCACGAAAAAAAGGTTTTGAACATTTTTGAAAAACAACCCCCTTTTTAGGCAAAAAAACCCCAAAATCTGTTATTATTATTATTATCTAAATTATTACCTAAACGAAAATTTTTAGAAAGATGCTGTTTTTTGCATATGGTAGGGTACATTTAGGGCTTCAAATAAATCAAATTTTATCAAAATCGTTACAGCCGTTTTTGAGAAATTTAGATTTTTCTCGTTTTATGCCATTTTTGGTGGGTAAAAACCCTTAAAAACCAAAAAAAATTTAAAGAAATTAAAAAAAACCTGGAGAAATTCCAGAACTACACCTGCGTACCAAATTTCATCAAAATCGGACCGTTGGGGTTCAAACACTTTTTTGGGTTCAGGGAGCACCAAAACAAATAATTACACTAAACATTTTTTTGGGTTCATGGAGCACCAATGCAAATAATTCCACTAAAAATTTAAATTCGAAAATTTGGACGAAAACAATACTTTTTCCATATACTACGTATAGGGGGGAGAAAGTAAAAGCAATAGGTAAATTTTATTAACGAATTTCCGTAGGAAATATTACCTGTTGCAGTGACTCTTATGGTGAGACCTAACGTCGGGAGTGGTAAATGAGTACTGACCATGGTCCTCAGAACTCGTTTTAGTTTGTAGTTAAAAATTGTATATCTATCTATATAAAAGCGAAATGGCACTGATTCATTCATCAGCAGAACTAAAAATCTACTGAACCAAATGAGTTCAAATTTGGCAAGCATGTTCAGTTGGACCTTTAGACGTGCACTAAGAATGGATTTTGAAAACATTCCAAAGATACGCCCAATATTCGCGTTTTTCTAGCGATTTTTTGCGTTTTCTCAGCTTTTTCGAGAACTAATTGGCAGAAAATGTTGAAATTTGGTACTTAGGTTCGTTTAAGGCCTAAAAGTAGTCTGTTAAAAAATGTTTGAGATTCTCCCAAAATTACGCCAGAAATAGGCGTTTTTGCATTTTTCCTTGCGTTTTCAATGCGTTTTTGATCATCCTCAAATTACGCCCGAACGGATTGGAATGAAATTTGGTATGTAGCTTCCTCTAGGGCCTTAGGCGCTCTCTAAGAAAGGGTATGAAAAATTTCGAAATTTTAGGAGGGGTTTGGGGGGATCAAAGTTACTAAAATCATAACTTCAGATCTTTTATTATTATGACAATAGTGCTTTTATTATTTAAGATCTATATATATATATATATATAAGCCAAATACCACTCACTAACTGAACACTTCAAAAGATTACAATTACGTTACAAAGACTGAAAATACTAACCACCACGGGCAACGCCGTACGTGTCAGCTAGTTATGTATATATGTGTTCGCACTCAACGGCATAGTTTTACGACCGATTTGGTCTAAATTTGGTACACACGTTGGTTTTTCTAAGTTGCTCGGACGAGTTTGTTAGCCAAAAATTCCAACAACTGGAAGCAGGTTTTTATCGGAAGTAAAAGTGTTTCGAGATTTTTCGAACTAGAATGAAACCTTTTGGGTAGTTTATCTAAAAAAAAATTATATAGCAGATCGTTCTCGAAAATTTTTGTTTTTAGTCAACCCTATAAACTCGTCAGGTTCCCTTAAAGTCTTGGGGATTTTACCTTGGATGCAGTCTCTGTTCCTGTCGAGAAACTCGCAAAGCAAATCTTTACGAAGCTGCATGTGAGCTGAAGCTGGAGGCTGATGTGCAAACAAATTCTACTAACATATTTCGTACGGAGGCAGCTATTCAGCGTGTAGCGTCAGCAGTTTTACTCGTGGTCGAATTATTGTATTACAAATGTATTTAAGAATCGGTGTCTGCGATTTTGATATATATATACTGATTTAAAACAATAGTTATAATTGGTCGGATCTGCAATTTGCTCAATCATGGAGCAGTTAAGCTGCGTCACTTATTTTAATTAATAAATGTGTAATAAAAATGTGGGCAGAAATACTTGAGACTTCCATTCCATAAGCAAAGCCAGCGCAGATATTTCGTCAGATCCTGTATTTTCTCGAGTGAATGTGGGTGCGATGCCTTTACCAGGCAGTGCAACACTTACAGCGAGGTAATTTATTGTTGGACGGCAATCAAGGGAGATGGCCTTGACAGTTTATAGGTTATGAATGATTCAAACAGTCAGGCCTACTTGTGTCTTTCCGATCCGTGAGAAATACATTACTGAAGCGGGTAATGAGCCATTTGTACTGCAAGATGCAGCCTTATATAATAGTACCAGGAGACCGAGCTAAAGCTCGATTATAAGCAGGGCCTAGTTCGCTCACGTCAATAACTATTATTGCAAATTTCCGTGAACATCGTTTAGGTTAGGCCTATAACATTAAACAACTAAATAAAGGGTATGTTTATTTAGCAGAAGTATTCGTTGCCATGGTAACTATAAATAGATACAACAATAGGCTTACCTTTAATAAATTACAGTTTAAAAGAAAACAGATGATTATTGTAATGGCATTGAAAACAATTGCATCAGCTGTGCTTCGTTTAAAAGAAAACAGATAATTATTGTAATGACATTGAAAACATTTGCATCAGCTGTGCTTTGTATTGTTTAAAATGGAGAAATTTCACTTTTTAATTTAATAAAAAGACGTAGAAAACGAATTTTCCCAGACTGGTGACCATTTCCAATCGATTTCTCGTGGCCAAAAGACCCATATAAAATCAAAAAATCAAAAATCCTTAGACGGAGATTCCAGATCCATTTAACAGACAGACAATTATCTCTCGCTTTAGAAGATAAGATTACACTTGCAGACTAATGTTGTTGTAGAGTTTGTGTACTTTGAGGGTAAACAGAAACGAAACTTTTAGACTGATGTAAACAGTTAGTTGTAACGAGCTATTAAAAAATTTAAACGTTTGAAGTCAGGTTTACGTTTTCTTTTAGTAGGATCTAAGTCACAAGAATAACAATAAAATTTAACTTTGTGTCCGTCCCGTTACAAAGACGCGTTTCGGAGATATACTCCATCTTCAGAATGATATCCCTCTTTCAAGTTAGTCAGTACATATTAAAATAATTCGACCACGCAGCAGAACCGCTGGGGAGAGTTGAGAGAATTTCCAAAATTACGTTTATGTGTTTTGGTTTTTTAACCAACTATTAGGCAAATTCGACTACTCACTAGGGCTCTGAATAGTTGCCTACGTGTACGAGATTTATTAGTAGAATTTATTTTAATCTCAGCCTTGAGCCCCGGCTCACACGCTGCTTTTTTCGTTCGATTGTTCGACCTTGTTGCTCATTTACCACTCCATAAGAGTCACTGCAATAGCTCATCTTTTCCATGGAAATTTGCTAAAAACAAACACAAACACTTAGGCTAACAACAGACGAGACACCGGTGTACGGGACACTTTCCGGTGTCCCAGCTTCTCGGACACTAGAAGCTGTACCGTACACCGGTGTCTCGTCTGTTGTTAGCCTTAAATCACATATTAATTGTAAGACGTATAGTAGTTGAAGGACGATTGCTGTCGCAGGGTTGTGTAATCAAACGACGAGTTTGCACTTCGACCTTCCAGCCTCGGGTAATGGACTGTTCGCTTCGCTCGCAACGTGGAAACTCGACAGTCGGAGGTACATGGCCCCACGGTAAAATCCCCCACGTCGTAACCGGGTAATTTTATTTTATTTTACGTTTCGATCGATTTCGGAGGAACCAAGCTAGCTATAAGGACGTGTAAAAAACAAATTGTGCAGAATAATGTCCTATATTTATTGTTTAGATAAAATCCCAAAAAGTCTCATTCTAATACGAACAATCTAAAAAAATAGTTACTTCCTGTCAAAAAACGTGCTTCAGGTTGTTGGTTTTTTCGGCTAACAAACTCGTCCGAGCTACTTCGACAACCAATGTCTGTACCAAATTTGGACCAAATTTAACCGTTAGAGTGCGAACACATATATAAACAATCGTCAATGGCAACCCAAAACCGGTTCTGGGGACCATGATCGGTGCACATTTACTACAGTGAAATAAATACAGGAAATTACTATAGTATTTTACCTGATTTTTAGTCCGTCTTGTGACTTATTGTGTTGTCCTACTTACGACGCGTTACGAGATCGTAATCTCATTATCAAAAGTATAAAATATATGAATCACTGTTCAGGTAGTCATATACACACACAAACACAAACGCATTAATAACACAATGTACACAAACGCATAATTTATAGTGCGACACGGATTGAGCCGGTGTACACCATCTTATCGACTATGATACACTCAAAATAACACATTGTGTGTATATGAACAAATTAATATATTTTAATAGTGATTAAATAGTGATTTTAATAGTGAATATATATATATATATATATATTAATATAGTGATTAATATATGTTATACTTGATAGTGAGATTACGATCTCGAAACGCGTCGTAAGTAGGACAACACAAGAAGTCACAAGACGGACTAACAATCAGGTAAAATACTATAGTAATTTCCTGTATTTATTTCATTATATGACCACGATGGCCGTGGTTGTTAAGGCGTCAAAGCTTTATCAATCGTCATGGCAACCATCAATGGAAAAGTTCCGGGTTCAATTCCCATTGACCCCGAATAATTTTCTAAATGGTTTCTTAACAGACATCATTGGCTGTGGTTCGGATTCCACGTAAAACTGTAGGTCCCGTCTTCATTAGCCTTAAGTGCAAAACGGCAGGACGTTAAACACAAAAAAAATTCATTATATGAAGTAACTCGGATACCAAAATCATGAAACTAAAACATATACTACTCCCGACCTTGGGTTTTTTCCATGCAAATTCGCTAAATAGTGTTTATAAATTAATTTGCAACGAATGTAACTTAATCTATACATGCCAAACAGGAAGAGCGTTCCGTCAACTATTTCAAGAAGATTGGCCAAAAAAGAATATAGATTGCAATAAATCTAATTATGCACGCCACCTGATGTACAAAAATCATAGTTATACGCATTTCGAAACTGAAACCATGACAAATATGCAAAAAAAGGTAAAATTATGGATGCTGCCGAGGTGTATGAAACATACAAACAATGTAAATAAATACCAGCTCATGAATGACCAACTTCATTTCTCCTCGACTCTTTCATGCTCTATGACTAGGCAATCAGTATCCAAGATAACGGGATTTCAGGTAATCATGGACGTGTGATTACACAACCCTGAGACAGCTGTCGTCCTTGGACCACCATAACTAGCACACCCTAAGTTTTACAATTGTTATGCGTTTAACTAGGCCTATGTGTTCTTTTTTTTTTTAAATGCACTTATAAACTTGAAAAAGTATATCATTTTGAAGATGGAGTGTATCTCCGAAACGCGTCATTGGGTCGAAAAAATTACGTGAAGGACAAAACGAAAGTTAACTTTATTTATTTGGTCTCACTATAGAAGATGTCCTTATAAAATTTGTTTCTTACTTTATTTAAGATGTCAAAGGTGGGAAACCAGCGAGTCAATTGTATTATTATTATTTGCCGCGATATTACAATAAAGTTATTTAATAAATGTTGCATTTGGGGGAACGTGAATGGTTTAAGAGTTATATTTAAGGTAAAAACCAAAAACAGGCCGTAAGGAATAAAAATTGTGTAAGCGACACAGTAATTATTGCATATGGACTTCCTTAAGGCTCAGTGTTAGGTCCTATTATATTTTTAAAACATACAAATAGTCTTTTTAGTGGCATTTTTAAGAGAGTTTAATTTTTAGCAGATGGTACAGCTTTAAGCAACGCCATAGAATCATGGAGTGTGCTTTAGGACGCTGTTTTTCGAATTTTATGATATTAAGTACAGAAAAACTAAATGTATTAACTTTACACAAGAAATGTTTGCATTCTCATTTTCGTATCATATGTTCGAACTGTGAGTATACTCAGTTGAATTGAAAAATGTAGAGTTGGCAAAAGATGGAATAATGGTAGTGTGACGACGATGTTATTTTTTGAGAATTTAATTTCTGATGCTTTTAAAAGGGAAAATGTTCTATGTTTTACTTTTTGAAATATTTTTTGGAGTACAAATTTTAAACGTTGACACTTGGTTTTAATATAGAAAATTCTTACTAAAACTATTCACGAAAAGCGCATGAATTTATTTACAACCCCCCCCCCCCCCCCTTCTTCTGTAAAAACCCTAAAATTGTATTTACACATGAAGGTCGATCTAGACAATATTTTCTTACGACCCATCATTTCAACACGTAAGAAGGTCGCCCACTCGAATTACTGCCCAAACATCGACATTATCCCTAATAAATGTCAAGAACTCGACCTCTGAACTCTGATCAAGGGTAAGAATTTGTAAACGCAAATGCCAACTTGTAAGCCAGGGTTTGGCTGATTAGTAGCTCTGGTGGGCAAAGGTCAAACTATCTCACGGAATAGCTCCACTGTAAGATCAATACAGGATTAATTGTTGCGTCAAATAAGTTGAGTTAACCGGTCAAAATTTCTTGCCACTTCTTGTACAGTATCCTCAGTGCAGGAATATGTCCCGAGAGGAGAGGAAAATAGGGGCCCCACCCTTTGTTGTATTTGCTTCAGCAGTACAACCCCGTTAAAAATATATAGACCTCTAATGTTCCGCTGTATACAATACTTTTGTTTTCTTTTGTGAATAACAATTAAAAGATTGCAAAAGTGGAGGAAGAGACATATTATAAAAATATGGACACATTTTTGTTAGTGAACATTACGCGTAAAACCTAGTTGTTTTATTTATAAATACTACGGGCTCTGCCCCTGGACGCTTCGCGCCGCAACCCCGCCTCGGCCTTCAGCCTCAGATGGCTGCTTCGCTTCGCTCGCAGTTGAAAAATTCGCTAAAGAATCTCGTTAATCTTTGGCTCGTTTGTACATAGGTTTGTAAAATTATGAAACCAGGCTTAAATATAGTAACAGTACTTACAAGATTAATTATAACCTCAAATACATGCTTTAGAAACGTGAGAGGCTTTCATTACGATTTCAGTCCCAGTTCTACTATCTTCTGTCAACTAAAGTTTTGAAACCAGGCCTAAATATAGTAAAAATTATTGCAGGATTCATAGCATCAATACTATGTTTCAGAAATGAGCCATTTCTATATTATAAAATTGACTGTTAGAATTTATCCATCTTTGCCAAGTTTACCTTTTTTTTTTGACAAAATAAATTGTTAAATCAGGCCCAATTTATTCTAATTCCAACGTGCTAAAACAGTATAAATTAGCTTGTTTTTTAACAGTAATTAAAAACTATCCAATGAACAGCTGATAAAACAGTATAAATTGGCTTGTTTATAAACAGCTGGTTTGATCGCTTTATTTACTATTTCGTTGTTATTTTGTAACCAACATGGCAACCCATAGGACCCTGTGATAACATTTTTCAACTTTTAAATTAGATTTTCTCAAAAAAATTGCGTTTTTACACGAAATACAACTATATGTTTGTACTTAAAAATCAAAACTACACCAAAATACAAAATTTCCTTGAATTCGTTAGAGCCGTTTTCGAGATCCGCTACAGTTACAAAGATACAAAAATAGATACAAGAATTGCTCATTTAAAGTAGTAGGATACTAGTAAGCCCGGTGAAAAATCACAAACAAATTAATTAGATACACATCAGAAATACATTATTTATAAAAAGTAATATTTAAAACAACAAACATTATCTAGGCCTTGCTAACTATGCTGAGGGAATTTTTAGCTAGTAAATGTATACAATTATAACGATTATAAAACTTAAGGCCTATTTGTTAAAATATTGTATTTATATATATTATTATATATCAAAATTAAGACAAAAATATTATATTTTAACTGCTTTTTATTTCATATTGATATATCAAATGATTAAGAAGTTATTGATATTATAATGAAAAAATGTATAATAGAATATGTTTAAATGTTATACGAATGTTTCCGAAGTTAAACGAATGGGTATCTCTTCTTTAAATTTATATAAATGAATATATTGATGATAAAAGATTGTATTTATATTAATTTTATAATCTCAAAGCAAATCTTATAAAGTATGTCTGTATTAGTTCTATAACTCATATTTAAAAAAAACCACAACTTCACTAGAGATTATATTATTGATTGAAATTGTAACATAACCCCAAGTATAATCTAAGCAAGGTTTTGTTTAATATATTAGACTAGCTGACCCGTACGGCGTTGCCCGTGGTGGTTGGTATTTTCAGTCTTTTTAACGTAATTGTATTCTTTTTAAGTGTTCAGTCAGTGAGTGGTATTTGGCTTTTATATATATAGATCTTAAATAATAAAAGCACTATTGTCATAATGATAAAAGATGTGAAATTATGATTTTAGTAACTTTGATCCCCCAAACCCCTCCTAAAATTTCGAAATTTTTCATACCCTTTCTTAGTGAGCACCTATGGCCCTAGATGAAGCTACATACCAAATTTCATTCCAATCCGTTTGGTAGTTTTGAAGAAATCGTGATTTAATAACTTTGATTCCCAAACCCCCCTAAAATTTCGAATTTTTTCAAACCCTTTCTTAGTAAGCACCTATGGCCCTAGAGGAAGCTACATACCAAATGTCATTCCAATCCATTCGGTAGTTTTGAAGAAATCGTTTTTTAACAACTTTAATCCCTCCAAACCCCCCCTAAAATTTCGAATTTTTTCAAACCCTTTCTTAGTAAGCACCTATGGCCCTAGAGGAAGCTACATACCAAATTTCATTCCAATCCATTCGGTAGTTTTGAAGAAATCGTTTTTTAACAATTTTGATCCCCCCCAAACCTCCCCTAAAATTTCGAATTTTTTCAAACCCTTTCTTAGTGAGCACTTATGGTCCTAGAAAAGCTACATACCAAATTTCATTCCAATCCATTTGGTGGTTTTGAAGAAGTCGTTTTTTAATAACTTTGATCCCCCCAAACCCTCCTAAAATTTCAAATTGTTTCAAACCCTTTCTTAGTGAGCACCTATGGCCCTAGCGGAAGCTACATACCAAATTTCATTCAAATCCATTCGGTAGTTTTGAAGAAGTAGTTTTTTAATAACTTTGATCCCCCCCAAACCCCCCTAAAATTTCGAATTTTTTCAAACCCTTTCTTAGTGAGTATCTATGGCCCAAGAGGAAGCTACATACCAAATTTCATTCCAATCCGTTCGGTAGTTTTTTAGAAATCGTGATGAGTGAGTCAGTGGGTTTTGGCTTTTATATATATAGATGATGTGGCAAATCAGCAGTTATGTTATATTGTTTCGCACGTATGAACGTACATTCACTTGTATAGGAGTTGATATTTAGGGTATATGTTAATCTTGTGTAAATCGTTATTTATTAAATTTTATTAAAAACATTTACTAAATACGAAGTCAAAAAAATTTAATAAGTGTTTCAATATCCTAGAGCCTTTCAAAAATCTATATATAGGGACCAACTTACACAAAATTTGTATTCTTCTCTTTATCCTTACCGTTCAACTTTGCAACACTTCTCACTTGTGGGAACGGAAGCTTTGGGTATATTGTTGTCTTGTTCTGGGTATTTGGACTCATCTTTGAACATACATAGTTTATAGCAATTCGCAAAACCACACAATGAACTAAGCTTGGATCAAGAACTACAAAACTCGCTCTGGGATTTCCCCAAGTACTTACTCAAGTGCCAATAACTCAAGACGTTTGATAAGGCAGAGATGTTAACCGACCTAACCAGTTTGTGCTTCAGCTCTTTGCTAAATCTTTACACCGTCAACATATAGTTTTGCAAAATCCTTGTCTGCAATTCGACCCAAAGACCGGATGATATTATGCAAATCGTGGACAATTAATGAACGTGTGGGACACCAAATTGTTCGAGCAGTCATCCTTGGTCCTGGGTCCGGGGTCAACGGGTTATCCGGGTCTCGGAGTTATGCAAGGTGTTAGACATTATAGCCGCGAGGGAGATGTGGCATTCTGTTCGTCTCGGTTAAATTGCTTTGATGGGATGAAAAAGTTTCGTTGGCAACCGACTGTAATTACAGAAAAGATCTGTAGGTTTTTTGTTTTAATTATCATAGATATTTATTATGCTGGGCACGACTTAGAGGACTGTCTGTAGTTACAGTGAGCATGCGTTGTCTGCACTTACGCAGTGCGCATGCGCTGTCAGTACTTAAACAAAAGCTACTGTCGTTTCTAAAAACATCAACATAAAATAATTTTTCATCACTCCGTACCGAAAGTAGCTGATGTCAGCTGGTAGCAACGAAAACGATCGTTTCCCAAGCTCTAATTTAGAGCAAGGGAAAAACGATCAGCTGATTTTCCCTTGCTCTAAATTTGTTTTCCCTTGCTCTCAATTAGTTTTCCATTTGCCCGCTACGCGCTCTGACGTCGCTTTGCCGTTTATTCTTACAATTTATATCAGCTGTTCTTATTGTTCTTATAGTTTGCATTTTACTGAGGTTTCTTCTTCAGCATTGTGTGTATTTTTGCGTCGTGATGAAAAGTACCGTTCATAACTTGTACCGAAAGTGATTTTCCGGCACTTGCTCCAATTATTCCCGTACTCGGCCTCGCCTCGTACGTGAAACACACTTTCACATGCTCGGCTTCGCCTCACACGTGAAATTCGATATTCCTGTGTTCGGCTCCGCCTCACACATGAAACTTGGGCGCGCACCGGAAAGTGCCACTTTCGGTACTAGTAATGAAATATACTATTACCACGCATCCGAACTGCTGACGTTAGATGTCCGAATTTCCAAAATTGAGTAAAATGTTTTAGGATTTCAACAAAATATTTGGAAAATCGTTCTGCTTACGAAGGAGCTGAATAGCTGTCTGTGTGTACGAAATATATTAGTAGAATTTGTTTGCACCTAAACCTCCAACTTCGACTCACGCGCTGCTTCGTTCCACTGAACATTAATTAATATCGAGAACCCGATTATCAATTCGATTATCGGCAATCTGAGTAATTTTTAACCTATTTCCAAAACAATCGAGCGATTTTAAGATAATCGCATGATCGAATGATCTTTAATAATCGATTCGATCACTCCACCACCCAATAAGTATCGATTCATTCACGTACTCGCGGGCTATCAATCGCGTTCACTCACATTTGAAAATAATTACAGTTTCAATGTCATGTACATACACAGCTGATTGTAAGTACCCCGATGATTTATAAAATCATTCGATCAACTGAACACTATTTAATATCGATAGCTCGATTATTAATTCGATTATGTGTAACCTTAATGATTTTTAACCTGTTACCAAAATAATAGAACGATTATAAGATGATCGAATGATCGTTAATAATCGATTCGATCACCCTCCACCCAATAAATATCGATTCATTCACGTACTCGCGGGCTATCAATAGCGTTCACTCACATTTGAAAATAATTACAGTTCCAATTTCATGTACGTACATAGCTGATTCTAAGAACCCCGATGATTTATAAAATCATTCGATCAACTGAACACTATTTAATATCGATAGCTCGATTATTAATTCGATTATGTGTAACCTTAATGATGTTTAACCTGTTGCCAAAATAATAGAGCGATTTTAAGATAATCGCATGATCGAATGATCGTTAATAATCGATTCGATCACCCCACCACCCAATAAGTATCGATTCATTCACGTACTCGCGTTCACTCACATTTGAAAATAATTACAGTTCCAATGTCATGTACATACACAGCTGATTCTAAGTACCCCGAAGATTTATAAAATCATTCGATCGACTGAACACTATTTAATATCGATACCTCGATTATTAATTCGATTATGTGTTACCTTAATGATTTTTAACCTGTTGCCAAAATAATGGAGAGATTTTAAGATAATCGCATGATCGAATGATCGTTAATAATCGATCCGATCACCCCACCATCCAGTAAGTATCGATTCATTCACGTACTCGCGGGCTATCAATAGCGTTCACTCACATTTGAAAATAATTACAGTTCCAATGTCATGTGCAGACACGGCCGATTTACGTTAACAATACGTTTCGATTGTTTAGTCTCGGTCCGTGAATCCAATTATCGAAGTTTGACTACAAAGCCCGTAACACGACGTAATAATCGATACGTAATGACACGGTAAACGTCGATAGTTAACGTCGCGTAATAGGTTTAACTAGATTCTTCACTGGACAGTGAAAGTTGTTAGCATTGAACTGGCTGGATGTTAAGTAACCTAACATTTAACCCTAGTGTAGGCCAGCCTGGAGTTTACAGCGCGAAGTATACTTGATTGGCTTGGATTATCTTTTCTTATGTAGTAATACCGTAATATACACAGTTGGGGAACGGCGTGGCTAAGTGGTTAGTGCGTTAATCCAACATAGTTGTTTAGGTTCGAACCTGGTTATTACCGTACGATTTACGCTACTTCATTAGTCTAACTGGCAACAAAAGGAGAAAACACTATGGAAGTACCATGCGTGTTTCGCACTCAAACTCTCTTCTTTCCTAGACAAGTTATTAATACACCCAATTTTTCTTCGTAATTTCTTTTTAATCTAACCTCAAACTAATTTGATTATTAAAATTAAATATCTCAATCAAATTATGACGTTACTATATTACAGGAGTTATAATAAAGTTTTAAAAAAACATTATTCTTAGACTTTCTTTTAACCCAAACCTAACCTAAAAATTAGAAATAATAATAATTGTTGCATGATACGAAATCAGCTGCTAACTGAAATGTATTGAGTACTTACAAGCAAAAACAAAATCTAAAAACTGAAGTTATACTTTGTTCGAGCAGAAGTGCGCCCTAGGTAATAAAATCGCCTACCTGCTTAATGGTTCTCCTATTAATCACCAACTAGCCTTTTTGCTACAATATCACATTTTTCTAATTTAACTTTACTTAATTTTTACTCTAATTACTGTACTCTAAATATTATTCCTCGCAAAATGAGTCCAAACATGGTACAATTGTGACAACTCTAAGAGGTTTTACGGTCAGTAGGTTACAAAATCATAAATTTGACTTCTTAAAAATTGTTATTGGCATTTTATTTGAATTAGGACGATCACAATAACATACATAATTACAGTAATTCTAGTAGTGATTTCAAACGTGTGCAAAAAACAAAGAACCTAAATCAGAATCAATATAACAGTGTACATATACTAAGAGTAAAATAAAAATAATTACAAATTCATTTTGCAATGTTACTGTGTAATAAATCAATAGAATAATATTATAAAACATAAAACTAACACAAACATATTTACATAACCGTCCTATGTTAAGAAGGTCTCTTGAGTGTCTTCTAAAATTGCCAATACGGAAGTTATGTAACATATTCCGGCCATTAACACGGCTTTCGCCATTAGTGTAAAGTGACTCACACTTAACGGAAGCTAAATCTGTTAGGTGACTCACACTTAAGGGATGTGAATACGTCTTTCGTCTGTATTTAAATTTTCCAATTTCTTAATAGGACAGGAATATTGTTTTTGTCATTTTTGTTTACTACTGGTCTTGTTTGGAAATATATTTAGCTTCATTTTAAATAAACTTCCGTACTGGCATAGTATGTTACATTTTTGTAACAATTGTTTTTTGGCTAAACATTGAATGGCTGTGTGATAAGTACACGTTCCTTGTTACATTGACTCTGATTTTATTTATTTGTTTTTTGGCATACGTTTTAATTTTAAGAAGACACTTTTAAGAAGCCTTCTTTACTTTCGATATTGTTATGTAAATATATTATGCTCGTGTTAGTTTAATAATATTACTTTCTTGATTTATCAGTTATTGTACAGTAACATTTAAAACGAATTTGTATTTATTTTTATGTTGTTTTACTTTAGTATACGTTCACTGTTATATTGATTCTGATTTTGTTTATTTTTTTCCGTACATTGGAAATTACTTTGTGTTGTTTCTACGTACAAGAGATGGCACAGTTTTTCAAAAAGTATATAAAAACACGCGTGTATTCGAATGGAACATTGTGTCAAAATTTCGAAGCAATCGGTGAAGAACTTTCGGAGATTTAAGATTTTGAGCAAACGAACATTTACATTTTTATTTATTTATATTTATATTGATGTTGAATACTAGTATTATGTTGTTATGTGTTTTTATTTTACGTTTTTCAATTCTGTCAATGAATTCTTATTAGATTCAATAAAAATGTTTTTTTTTATACTATATTCTCATTTGAATCTCACTTACGACAAAAATTCCCCTTTAAATTTTATAGACCTAGATTTTCTGCGCACAACGACGTGCGCTCTGGCTTCACTCCGCCTCTGTAGTAATAAGCCACACCCACTATTGCTCTAGTTATTCACCCTGACCGCTAGCTTACGTTACTTTATTGATCAACGTAGTGAATGGAACTGTAGTGACCTTGACAGTGACCTAGTGACGCCTTCAACAATCTAGAGCATTTACTCGATCCATTCACGATTTACTTTCTGCTTTTATCAATGGGAATCGCGTTTCGATACAATTATCTCATTATTCGTACAATAAATAAGGAGGAAATGTTTATATGTTGGTTTATTTCGATTTAACTCAAAAACCAACGTTCATGTTTTACTTAAACTTTTACCAAAGTGTTAAGGGGACCTTGTATTGCCTATATTAGCCATTTTAAAAACAATAATTTTAGGTACCGGTACAGTAAAGTTTAAAACAAATAATAACATTTAGAGAACTCAAAATTAGCACACACTTATTTCAGATTTGTAAGTGTTAACATATTTTTAAAAAAATTTTAAAATAAAACCGCTCAGCACTGCGTTTTTTAAGTCTTCAAATTTAGGGTTTTTAATATAAATAAACGGTACCAGAAACTGGCGCATACTTTCTCACAAACATATTTAAATTATTAAACAGATTCACTGTGACTTCATAATTGTATTAAAGTAGGAGAGTAACTAATAAATATTATTATTAGCTGAATGAGAATTTTTAGAAAGATGCTGTTTTTGCATATGTTTTTTTTTAATTTAAATTGTTTATATTTGAGTTTATCTTGCAAATAAATTTAGTATTTTCTTAAATAGGACTTAGTTGCTTCATGTTTCCTCTACTATAAGTTAATTTGGCTTCCGCTTTGTTATGCATGTCTGTCTGTATGTATACAAAGCTGGAGAAAAAACTTTTCGATTGATTTCAAACAAATTTGCACCAAACATGTCAATTAGACCTGTATAGTTGCACGAAAAAGGTTTTTGAAGGAGGCACTTCCCGTAATCGTAATCCCCCTCGACCTCATACTTGGATTAAAGCTCTCGACGAGAAACCTTAGGAAAAATTTCCAGAACTTAACATTTTTTAGTTTTGAAGACACTTTTCGAGCGGGAAAAGTTAAATTTAAAAAAAATCCACTTTGAGTGCGTTTTGTAAGAAAACGGTAAGAGATAGCAAAAAATATTAATAACAAAAGTTGTAGAAAATTTAATTTCAAAGTGACATTGTTCCGTCATATTTAAGATCCGATCATCCGTTTAGCCGCTATTCACCCGAGAAGGAGCTCCGGCCCGCCTTCAAAATTCCCATGTTAATCTTATGGTGATAATGTTTAATGAGTTTAAGCCAGCTGCCAAATAAAACAGCTGATTTATATAATTTAACAGCTGATTTAAGAACTGTTATTCCTTATGGATGGATAAAGTTATTGTTGTAGTTCTAAAAGTGACATTTCTTTTTCAAAATTGTATGCTCTCTGTGGGAAATGGATCCATCAAACATTTGGAAGTGAATGGGGAAAAAATTTATACCGCTCAATGGCATCACTTTTTTCAATATAGATACAATCCAGATGTTAAAAATACTGAGCGATGCTCGGTCACCCAGATACAAACAAGCCAAAGATTAGCGAGTTTTCCAACTGCGAGCGAAGCGAAACAGCCATCTGAGGCCGTAGGCCGAGGCGGTGTTGGGACGCGAAGCGTCCGGTGGCAGAGCCCCTAGTTTATATATATAGATGTATATATTACTTCATTTATTAAATTGTATAGATTGTACTATGAAAATTATTTAATCGTTATGTAACATTTAACTGTAAAAATATAAATGATACTTTTAATATTTTCGAGTACCAAAGCGTACAAACTTCCACATAAAATGATTCATTCTTAAATCCTTGATCTTTCAGTAGGTATTTAAATTAACTTTCCGAAATTAATTTCTAAATTTTCGGTTTAACTTACCGTTTCTGTGTACAAATAAAACCAAAATAATTAGTTTAATCAAAACGAAAGTTTTTTTCAAAAACAGACCGTACAATTAACTGTAAACATACACACTTGATCGCCGATTGTACCAGCAACCGTTTAACTGTTACTTCACATTTTTCCCGCAAGAAGTTTACTTGCTCAAACAGTACATGTGATAAATGAGTGACGTCGTAAATAGCTGTTTTCTCGGTTGCTATGGTGACGAAATCACGGTAAAGAATGTGCTATTATCTCATGAGAAAGACGCTCAAGGTCATGCCAACGCCTTTCTCTTTCAGAAAGAAGCTTCGAAGAAATTAATAGTCCCACATGTTGGTTGAGCTAGGTAAACCCAATGGACGCTAATCCTGTAGGCTGTTGTTGTAGAATAAGAATATTTTATTCTGAGCACGAATACGCATGCGTAATAATGCACAGGTACGGTGCCAATTCAAACATGTACTTTGCAACTGTATTGGTAGATTTCTGTATCTATTACTAACATAGCATCTGTGATTGCTCATGGTAGACATCCACTGACATGTTTAGTAAGTTACATTATCTTGGTGGCGTTACCTTTATTCCCGATCCTACAAAATAATTTACTGAGGAATAAAATAATTCATAAACATGAAATTGCTCTTAATTTGAGCATGAAGTTGAAGGTTTTACTTCTGAGTCAAAAATGTAATGTACGCATTAGCTTTTATAAACCCCGATTAGATCTGTGTAATGAACCTAACCTAAAAATAGTCTATTAGGTTAAATAGGCCTTAAGTAATATTATTCGATAAGGAATTTCTTTATCTGACCATCATGTCGTTATTTTTCAACCAAATTGTAAAATAGTAGTTAATTTTAAACGTCTACACTGCAGATTTACAACAAACATTTTAAAATCCTAAATATCACTGTATTTTTAAAATAACTTAAATTTTACATTAAGAAAAAGAAGAGTGTTTGTGGAACATTCACACTAATGCCTATAAAAACCGCGATGCAATGTTTTGCAGTCTGTAATATTGGGGTTGGCAGTGTAGGCTTATGTTTATGTTTTTTGTAAAACATTAAAGAGACTTTGATTATGTCCACTTCATTGTAGAAGTATATTTACAAGTTTATTTACTTTCTCCCCCGTATACGTGGTATATGGAGAAAGTATTGTTTTCGTCCAAATTTTCGAATTTGAATATTTAGCGGAACTATCTGTTTTGGTGCTCCCTGAACCCCCAAAAAATTTTTAGTGGAATTATCTCTATTGGTACTCCCTGAACCCAAACATATTTGTAGTGGAATTATTTGTTTTGGCGCTCCCTGAACATAAAAAAGTGGTATTTTGGTGATGTCTGTCCGTGCGTCTGTTAGGATGTGTACAGAGCTGGAGACCATACCAACAATCCGATTTTGATGAAATTTGGTATGTAGGTGTAGTTCTGGAATATCTCCAGGCGTTTTTACGTTTTTCAAATTTTTGATTTTTAAGGGGTTTTACCCCCAAAAATGGCAAAAACAATTTCAAAAACGGCTCTAACGATTTTGATAAAATTTGGCTTATTTGTAGCCCTACCATATGCAAAAAAACCGCATCTTTCTAAACATTTTCGTATAGATAATAATAATAATAACTGATTGTTGGGGTTTTTTTACATAAAAAGGGATTGTTTTTTCCAAATTTTTCAAAACCTTTTTTCGTGCATCTATACAGGCCTAATTGACATGTTTGGTGTAAATTTGTTCGAAATCGATGGAATAGTTTTAATAATAATATAATATGGATGTGTGTTACAGGCATCTAATATTTTCCATTGTATGTCCTACTTTTGCAATTCTAAACAACCACCTCCTATGCTACTCTTGGGAAGGTATAAAATTTCCATTGGGAGAAACTATGTGGCAGTTATCTGGTACCGTTTATTAAAGATTGTTTTAGAAGTCTTAAACCCGTTATAATATGAATCACGATCTTCCAACTGTAATTCTTTAATAATACAGTAGTTGTATTTTCACATAGTATTTTTCTCCTTTGTATCCATGGTTGGACCCATAATGTTTTTTTTTTCGTTTGTTCCACTTTTTCTTTAGTAGCGCCATGGTTAGATAACCACTTGATGCAGCAACATAAGAAGTTAACATTCCTAGATCAATTACAGCATCTGAACTGAAGGAATATACAGGGTGATTCACGAAGCCATACAGAAACTTCGGGAGATCATTCTACATGTAAAACTAAAGAAATAAACGGTATCAGTTAACTGACACAAACTTTCTCCCAACTTACTGTAGTCAAAATAATATTTTTTTTAATCATTTTATTTACTACTTTTTAGAACAAAACAAAAAAATCATATTCTACCTACGTCAATCGTATAAAAAAAATATTGTCCCAGGCGGGATTCGATCGCGCGACCTTTGAATTACTGGCCGTGCTCGCTACCGTGGTGCTACCCCGTGCGACCGCCGCCGCAATGCTAGATTGACAACACAAACTTGTTTATTTTTAAACATTTCCCCATAATTATAAAACGCCGAAGTTTTAATAAAAGCGGGTGGTGTCATTTTGTTTGGCATTTAAGCACTATAAATACTGAAAATTTGATCAAAATCGTTAGAGCCGTTTTTGAGAAATTTGCATTTTTGTCGTTTTTTATGGGTTTTTAGGGGTAAATTACCCTTAAAAATTCCAAAAAAATGAAAAAAACGCCTGGAGATATTAGGGTTTAGTACCTACATACCAAATTTCATGAACATCGGACCAATAGTGTCCTCTCTGGTCGTGTATACATACAGACAGACTGACAGACAGACACCACTCTAAAAACACTTTTTTGGGTTCAGGAAGCACCAAAACAAAAAATTCCACTAAAAATATTTTTGGGTTCAGGGAGCACCAACACAGATAATTGCACTAAACAATTTTTGGGGGTTCTGGGAGCACCAAAACAGATAATTCAACTGAAAATTCAAATTCGAACATTTTTACGAAAACAATACTTTCTCCATATACTACGTATAGGGTGGAGACAGTAAAAAGTTATACAAACATAGGTCAGAAAACGCTTCGTTTACCAGATATCCGCCATTTGTTTTTTTTTTACACAATAATTCATATCTAGAGAAATGTTTGACTGATTGAGTTCAAACTTGGCATGAAGTTTAACCTAACAATGATCTAGCTCAAGAAAAATAAACGATTACATCCAATCATGCGTTTCAAAATGGCGACTGTTTGAACATTCTAAAAACCTAAATGACTCAAAAACCGTACACTTTAACAACAAATTTTAAGATACCTCTTTTGTAGCCGTTTTGATTACCTATCGGATGGTGCAATTGTCAAAACAATCGAATCTATATTATATATAAAAGCGAAATACCACTCACTTACTCACTGACTCACTCATCACGATTTCTCAAAAACTACCGAACGGATTGAAATGAAATTTGGTATGTAGCTTCCTCTAGGGCCATAGGTGCTCACTAAGAATGGGTATGAAAAATTTCGAAGCTTTAGGAGGGGTTTGTTGGGATCAAAGTTACTAAAATCATAATTTCAAATCTTTTATTATTATGACAATAGTGCTTTTATTATTTAAGATCTATATATATATAAGCCAAATACCACTCACTGACTGAACACGTAAAAAGGAATACAGTTATGTTAAAAAGACTGAAAATACCAACCACCACGGGCAACGCCTTACGGGTCAACTAGTTAAGGATAAAGTTAAGTTCTGTGTAATAATTAGTTTATTCAACCTGGCATCCTATGCCAATACAGTAAACAACAATATTGTATGTACATATGCTGTTATCCTTCATCCGATTGTTTTGACAGCTACACCATCCGATAGGTAATCAAAAGGGCTACAAAAATAGTGTCTTGATATTTTTCGTTAAAATGTACGGTTAGCGAGTAATTTAGGTGTGAAATTTTCAAACATCCGCCATTTAGAAAACGCATGATTGGATATAACCGCTTATTTTTTCTGAGGTAGATCATTTTCAGGTTAAACTTCATGCCAAGTTTGAACTGAATCAGTCAAACATTTCTCTAGATATGAATTATTTTCTAAACAAAAACAAAAAGGTGGATATCCGGAAAACGAATCATTTCCGGATCTATGTTTATATAACTTTTTTTCTTTAGTTTTACATGTAGAATGAGCTCCCGAAGTTTCTGCATATCTTCGTGAATTACCCTGTATCTAGTTAATAACTGATCAAAGAAATTGGACAGGTGGAACAGGTTTTCTTTGACGAAACTTTGTCAAAAATTTGATGAAAGATCTTTGATAAACGGTTGACCAAATAACTTTGATAGTGTAATATGTAATTTAGTAACGATAGTTAGTGTATACTCTTAAAACCTCATTTATTATTCTCTCTTTGCTCAAATGATGGAAAATGACCGAACAAATAATTGCAAGAAAAGTTCATCTCTTTATAAAAGGTCACCAGCTGTACCCATACTTAGTCATGAGCATACCACTCATTAGCTCCGTGTTTCTGCAACCCGTTTCTCCTTGAACAAAACTACACGTATTCTAAAAGTATTTGTTTAAGATTTGAAGATAAATTAACTTTTCATTTTCGAAGATTCATTCAAACTTCATTAACTCTCAAGTGTTGTAAAATTACTTTGTTGGTTCCAAAATTCCCAATGATGTCACGGGTCAAGGCTGGGTCTGATTGGCTGGCGGTCGAATTTGGTTCCAAATTGTCAAAACCTGTTGTAATATTGAAATTAATAAATGCAGATAGGTTGCATCACATGTCCCGAATAGATATGATTGAGGTGTTGTGAAATGTGTAGTTTAAATTGAAAATATTTTTGTGGGCGGGAGTTTGTAGGCCAACTGTAAACAACGTAAGTGAACTTACAGTTAATATTATGTGACTATCGTGCCAAGTGTTCCGTAATGCTAACCGTTTTACTTTCTCATTATACTATAGTAGGGTAAAAGAGGGCACCTAACGGATTTTGGGTTATATCTCAGGATGTATAAAATATATCAACTTCAAAATTGTATACATTGTTCTTTATTCACGTACAACTAGTTATACAAAGTTTAGGTGAATTTGAAAAAAACACAGAGGAACAAAAAATGTTTTAGAAAAAAATGTCATTTGCGTACTCTTAGGCTGGTATTCATAGTCGTTTCTTAAGGAAGCCTTAAAGCTCCCTCATGTAAGAAAACCGTAAGGTCGACTCATACCTTAAAGAGGCATTACAAATAGTTTTCAATTCATAGACGTTTATTTAAGGTCGCCTAAGGTGAGGCTACATTTAATAAGGAAACCTAAAGTGTTGAAGACACCTGTACCAATTTTACAAAAGTAAATACCTCTAGAACGAATATTGCAGTAGGCCTACATTATACGTTTTGAGGTTATGTGCATACTGATCGTTTTTATTATTTTCATTAATCAGATATCATTATTGACTGTATGATTAAATTAAAATATGTATTGTCACATTTATTTGAACCACTAGGCCTATCCAAAACAAATTCAATCTATTAAATTGTTTTATTAATTAATTTTGTTCAGTAGCCTACGGCAATACTTACTAGACTAATTGTAAAAAATATGGCAACAGACTAGTTAGTTGTTTTCCTAAAAAAATTTCATGTCATAAAAACAATGCTATCAATATTGTATGAATATGGGGTATTGGTAATCCTCTTTTATTATAATTTATCTGGGCAATAACATTTTTTACTACATCCTTTGAAAATAGGTATCTCATTTCAAATTGGCCTTTAAATATTTTTCTAATGGATTATCATAATCCCAAATATACCGTTTAGGAATCCTTCCATAATCACATGCAAAATCAATAAATTCAAAACACCTTCATAATTAGCCATTTTGTGTGTCATTAGAATCACTTATAAAACTCGCTAAATTTCCCCAAAGGTACGTTGGTAGCTACATGTTGGTAGGTACGTTGGTACCTTGAGAAAATTACGAATGGAAGGTACATTTAGGCCTGCTTAGTGAAAAGGAGCGACTCAGCATTGCCAATGAACCTAAGGCAGCCTTTAGGTAACTTTAAAGCAGGTTTTAAGGCTTAGTTAAAATCAATACTTAAGGTTTGACTCTGCATTCAAAAATCATATCTTAACTTGGAGGTTAAGAGTACGCACATAGGTGGCTACGCACTAGCAGTGATCGCAAAACAATGGTAGAATATAGCTGTCCTGGACTAATTTGATTTATTTTTTAGGTTTTTATGATTAATTTTATTCGAGGAAGGTTCAGTTAAGAAATTATGGGTGGTTGAAAAGTCTCGGTTTACTTTAGCTAGCAGAACGATCACAGATACTGGCGTGCGAAGCACGCACGGGTCTCTCCTAATCTATATATATATAAAAGCGAAATACCACTCACTCACTCACTCACTCACTCGTCACGATTTCTCAAAAACTACGGAACGGATTGAAATGAAATTTGGTATGTAGCTTCCTCTAGGGCCATAGGTGCTTACTAAGAAAGGGTTTGAAAAAATTCGAAATTTTAGGGGGGTTTGGGGGGATCAAAGATATTAAAAAAACGATTTCTTCAAAACTACCGAACGGATTGGAATGAAATTTGGTATGTAGCTTCCTCTAGGGCCTTAAGTGTTTACTAGAAAAGGGTTTTAAAAAATTGGAAATTTTAGGGCGATTTGGGGGGTAAAAATTACTAAATCACGATTTCTCCAAAATTACCGAACAGATTGGAATGAAATTAGGTATGTAGCTTCCTCTAGGGCCATAGGCACTCGCTACGAAAGGGTATGAAAAATTTCGAAATTTTAGGAGGGGTTTGGGGGATCAAAGTTACTAAAATCATAATTTCAGATATTTTATTATTATGAAAATAGTGCTTTTATTATTTAAGATCTATATATAAAAGCCAAATACCACCCACTGACTGAACACTTAAAAAGAATACAATTACGTTAAAACGACTGAAAATAGCAACCACGGGCAACGCCCTACGGGTCAGCTAGTATTAATTATATAATGGAAAATCAACAGGCAAATCAAGCAGGCAGTGGAACCTTGTTAGTAACCATTGTTGACGATGACAAACCTAACCTCAATCTTTCAACAGGTGTAGGCTATTAAACATGTAATGACTATTGCCCTGGCTCTAAGTTGTTTGATGCAATGGCAGTAATTATTATGCTAATTATTTGGTTTTCTTTTCTCGAGACGACTTTCTCCCGTCTCGATGCCTATTTTTATGTAAATTTCAATCCAAACAATGTATGCATGTATTTAAGTACGGCCATATGTTAAGAGTGATACGCAACTCTGAGATGCATTGCTTTTCTTGTTGAACAGTTGGCAACGCCTAACTTTAAATTGCCATAAGCCTTAGTATAATGGTTTTGAAAGATGGAAGACTAACAACAGCAGTGCTATAATAATAGCTACGTTATTAGCGAATTTCCATTGGAAAGATGAGCTATTGCAGTGACCCTAAGGTCGGAAGTAGTAAATGAGCATCGATCATGGTCCCGAGAACACTTTTTGAAGTGTCGTTAAACATTTTATATACAGGGTGGGTGAAAATATTAAATACCCCATTTGGTATCTTAAAAATAGGCTTAAAATATTGTTTAGCCGAATTTTTGAAGAAAGTAAGAGCTTTACACTCGACCCAACTTGAAAACGGTTTGTCGGGGGAGGGTAGGACTTCGTTTCTATACGTTTCAGACCATTTGGGAACCATTTTACAAATTTTTAAATATATGTTTTATTCCCAGATTGATAAGGGATAATAAATCTGCTTCACAATTGCTGAGTTTTTGGTGAAAGGGTCCTAGGATTCTTCTGATACACTTTTTTGTTTTTCGATCCGTTTCAAAATGGCGGAATTTTACCGTTTAATCGTTTTTGGGTAGGAATTTCAGGAGTATATAAGCTCAAGTACAATTTGTGAGTTATATCATTCGAAAGGCAATTAAATTTACTATAATCCTGTGCAAAGGTATTTTTGGTAAAGTTCCCGGAACAATAACAAAATTAATAGGAAAATCCCGATAAATTATTGTTTCACTATACATGTAACATAATTGCACAATTTCTTCCACCCTTATGCCCGAGTACAATTTGTAAGTTAAATCCTTTGCAAAGGTATTTTTGGTACAGTCCCGGAACAAGGACAAAATGCAGAGGAAACTCCCAAAATTTTATTTTTTTTCACTATCCATGTAAGATAATTGCACATTTCTCCCACTCATAAGTCCGAGTACAATTTGTGAGTTATATCATTCCAAAGTTAATTAAATTTACTATAATCCTGTGCATAGGTATTTTTGGTACAGTTCCCAAAACAAGGAACAAAATTCATAGGAAACTTCCAATATTTAAAATACTAGTTATTCCCAGATAAGAAAATTCGGTTATAGTAATGCAGCAGTGCTGCTTACGCTTTTTTTTGTTTTAAAGGAACATGGTTGGGGTTTTTAGTACTTTTTGACAAAAGTAAATTTTTTTAATGCTTTTTAAAAGCAAGCACTTTCCACTACTTTTTAAAAGCGGGCATTTTCCAGTACTTTTTTAAGTAGTGTACTTTTTTAGTAATTTTTAGACTTTTACTGCTGGAGACTTTCTCATGAGAAAAAAACTGCTTCAACAGGTTACAGCAAAGAAAAACAATGGTATAAAATCATTTTCCCTGACTTTTTTTATAAGATGTTTGACCTATCCCTGACCTTAGTATCCCTGAACACTAATCCGAAATTGTGTTAAACTGTGTTTAGAAGTATGATGTTTTTTATCCAAGTAAGGTTATGAGTGAATTCGAATAAAAAACCAACTATTGTCTGTGCTTTTTATATTTTGAAGGTCTTTAGTCAGATATTTTTGGGCTGGAAACCTTAGCTCGCAAATTACATTTGCCCTTTTAATGTAATTATATTGTTTACTAGGGTAGACCACTGCGTGCTCCGCACGCCAATCCCGTTGTAACCTTCTATACACATAACTATGTTATGTTTCCTTAATAATAAATGTGTAGGACTTATAATAACCCCAAAGCTAAGATGGAAAATAATGTTAAATGTCCAAATAAAATGATTTCGTATATTTTACAACAGCAGTTATAATAAAGGTTAAACGAACCAGCAAGGCTCAGGTCTACACTTTTATAAAAACCTAACCTAAAAGTTAGAAATACAAATAATTGTTTCAAAGTTTGAAATCAGCTGTTAATGGAAATATTAGAGCAAAAAGCTGATTTCTGTATTAAGAACAAACATATGTATTTATTATTTAGTATATTTAGCGTATTGCCGTAAAATATTTAGTAAAGTTTGCGTTGTTTTTCAAAAAGTATATAAAAACACGCGTGTATTCAAACGAAACTTTGCGTCAAATTTCAAAGCATCGGTGAAGAACTTTCGTAAATTTAAGATTTTTAACAAACGAACATTTACATTTTTAACTTCCCGCTAAGAAAATTGAAAATTTTCTAAAATCGGGAAGTTATTGGTTTCACCCCGTTTTTCGAAAATCGAGTATTCATCAGATCTCGACGTTTTGAGGTCCTAGGAATCTTTCCTGACCACTCCCGAGAGGGTGTCACTCTGTCTGTATGTATGTGTGTGTGTATGTAAGTATGTGACCCGCTTATAACTTTTGAACGGCTTAACCGATTGGATCCTACCAAACGGCGTTCTAAAGAGTTCCATCAAACTTAGGTTTCCTGAAAATTTCAACTAATTCGGACCGGTAGGTTCTGATAAATTTCGAAAAAACTAAGAAATAACATTTTTCAAATCAGGTTTTTTTGGAATAACTTTTAAACGGCTTTACCGATCAATTCCAAAATCTAATCAGCTTTTAACCTTAAAAAGCGACGTCGATCGCTACCAGTCCGGTCAAAATCGGTTAATTCATTCGTGAGATATCGTGAACTAAATAAAATAAAAAAAAGTGTTTTTCCTCAATTTCTCCGAAACTTTTCATCTGAAAAATGTTTGTTGTCGATTCTTTCAATGGACTTAAAAAACTGCATCGATTACCGCAAATCGCATAAAAATCGGTTGATTCATTCAAAAGTTATGGCAGTTCAAAATTTCAAAAAATAGTGTTTGTTGTAATTAAACTTAGCGGGAAGTTACATGGATGGCCTTTAGGGTCAACCGTTTTCCAATTTTGTTTATATAAATTTATTAAAGTGTTGTACAAAAATTGTTTTGATAAAAACACGGATAGCTCAGTTCAAACTCAAAACTAATTTAACAATTATAATCTTTTCAATTGTTTATTTCTGTTTCTATGGTAATGTAAATTATTTAATTTGCACTCGCTTACAACCTCAGAGCTTGGATTTAACTTTTACTCCCTACAATAGCTGTATCAGAAATTGTAATGTACATTTTTCTGCCAACAGATACGTAAAGTCAGGAACCGGTCGCACGGAGTACAACTTCCAGATCCCTCTGGAAGGCTGCGGGACTAAACCGTCTCCTGGAGAATGCAGTTCAGGATCCTGTGGCTTGGGCCATGCTTTGGACAACATTATCATCATACAAACTGATGAGTCTGTTCAGGTAAAGCTAACAAACATTATCAGCCGATCAAATAATAAGGTATTCATTTAATGTACATCAATATTTTAACAATAATGAACGAAAATAATAATAATTCAACCACGCGGCTGAACCGCTGACAGGAGTTGAGCGAATTCCAAAAATTACCTTTACATGTTTTGAGGTTTAACCAACAATTTGGAAAATTGGTCTACTCTTGGAGGCGTTGAATAGCTGCCAATGTGTACGAAATACATTAGTAGAATTGGTTTGTAACCCCGCCTCCAGACCCGGCTCGTGTACTGCTTTGCGAGTTCTTCCTTGATGCCTCGGCTTATGACTGCTTCGCTTCGCTCGCAAAGTACAGCCGTTAGACCTCGGATAGGAAGATGCCCCACGGTAAACCCCCCCCCCCCCCACGTGGATTTGAACCGGGTACATTTATGTTATTTTACGTTTTGATCGATTTTGTGGAAACCAAGCGCTATAAGGTCATGTAAAAAAATAAAATGTGCAGAATAATGTCCTACAATTATTTTGTTAGTTAAAACTCTAAAAAAGTTTCATTCTCGTACGAAAAATCTCAAAAAAATGTTACGTCCTGTCAAAACGGTGCTTCCGGTTGTTGGATTTTTTTCGGCTAACAAACTCGTCCTAGTTACGTAGACAACCATCATGTGTACCAAATTTGGACCAAATCGGAGTTAAAATGCGTCCGCTAGAGTGCGAACACATGTATAGCCTACGTATATATTTCTTTTTAATGACACCCCAAAACGTGAACTGGGTCACATGATCGGTGCTCATTTACTACTCCAGATCTTAGCGCTCAGCACAAGGATCACTGCATTAACTCGTTTTCCTTATGGAAATTCGATGATAAATTTAAAATAAAGAACATAAAAAATCCCTACCTATGAAAGTTCGGGTCTTTTAATTTGTATAGAGCCAGGGTAACCAAAATTAACGTAACTGTTAACTAGAATATATATTGAAGTAAAATAACTCATATTACTTAATTGTACTTTTTTGTAAACATATATAAGTTAGTAACATCAATTAAGTTATTTTATACTAGCTGACCCGCCAATGCTTTGCTATTGCTTAATTTGAAACTTTGAAAGCCTGTAATTCGTATCCCTGAGGGCCGATGTAAATTATAATGGGATTCTGCTCATTGCTTGATTTACCTAACCTAAAATTATATTCATTTTTTGATCCAAATCAGTTGTTGATCAAAATCAGCTGTTGATCAAAATCAGCTGTTTTAAGTTTTTCATACGAACAGCTGTTTTTTGTGCCCCTGATAAAATCAAAAGAAATATTTCTTCTTCTTCCTTAATATTGACCTTCCATAAGATTAACATTGAAACTTTGAGGGCCACTGGGGCGTAGCCCTTATGTCCTAGGACTTCGGTAAATGGCCTAAAACCTTCCCAGGGTTAACCTGTGTTACTATGCAAAATTTCAAAGCAATCGGATGGACGGTTTGGTAACGCATAACGGACAAACAAACGGACATACATTGAATTTTATATATATAGATAACAGAAATTGAACCGTTTAAAAACAAAGTTCTAGCTTATACATGTATGTTTAAAAATAATTCGATATAACAAATGCAAGCATTTTTTTTAAATAGCCTGAAGTTCTAACTTATAGTCTTAAGTCACAGTACGTTCACCTGCAATCAATTCATAAGGGTCAAATAAGACCCGTAAGTTCAATGTTCAGTACATATGAAAAATGCAACACCAAACTAAATGTGAAGACTATAGTAGAATAAATGTTTGCAAATAAACCTTAGAAGAAAACTATTACAATAAATTTACAAAGAAGTTTAATGTACTTTATTTCATTTTTACATTAAACTATATAATTCAAGGTAAATCAATGCAAATATTTTCTGAACGTTTTCAGATATGGACGTTCGGTTTTCACCAATGATTTTTTCTTAAAATTCTACATTGAAATGATGTATCACACGACCACTTTCCTATTTAAAAAAAATACATTCAAAATGGCGGATCCAGGACCAAATTTTCAACATCTTAATAAAATAGTATTTTTACATAGCGTAGGTTCCTCGATCACATCTACCTTCAAGTTTCCCTTATATACGAAATATTAAACCATTCTCAGACTTTTCATTCACTCTGTATAGTAGAACCAATTTAAATATTACTTTCGATATACAAAGTTTGATTTAAAACCATGCTTACCTAAATTTTAATTACATTTTGATTTGAAGAAAAGGCGTAATGACGGGGGTCCCACGACGGCACACATTTTGTTTGTGTGTCAATTTTTTGTTTAAAAACACATATTTTTAAACCCCTTTTAACCCTTGAGGGTGCCGCAATAGCTTGAATTTTTACTTTATTACTATACTAAAAAGAGCTTTTGTACCAAATTCTAAGTTTCTAGCTTGACTTTGAATTTTTTACGTTTGTTTTCTTATTTTTTTCATAACCACGAAATCTAAAGCCCTTAAAATGTATTTTCTAAAGCTACAACTTTCCTATTTAACGATTGTTTAAAAATACCACCATTTAGGCTACGAGCTAAACCAAAAAAGTGTTTTTTTTTTATTCCCCACACCTAGACTAATTTCGGAGGGGGGAAATCGGTAGACCTTTTTCACCAATGTTTATGATAAAAAGAACATATATGAGCGAACAATTTCACCTGATTGTATTAATTCCAATGAAAATATTATTTTACCTGTACTACCTTCGCTACGTCTAGGGTTAAGTACAATTATTTTTCACAGACCCCAAAATAGAACACACTGGAAGCCTAATAAAATTAGCGCCTACAGTTGACCGAATACTAAAACTGAGTCAGCACCTCGATTGCATATATAGTTAGAGAACGGCGCGACGTAACGACCTGAGACTCATCGGCTTGGCTACAATACTTGCACAACTAAGTTCCTAATTTGGAACCAAGTGACAAAACTACAAATTTGTCACACTTAAAAATGAAGCTGGTGCCGGTAACATATATGTTATTCCTCTTTATTATGGTTTTAAAAATTAACAAAACCGTATTTGTTGATATTTGAAAGTTATTTGTCTAAACAATGTTTTGTTAGTGTTAAGAGCGTTTTCATTGGTTCAAAACGATTCCATATACAAAAATATCTTCCGTTCAGACAGGGTGTTTTTAAAACTTTATACCCCTCTAACTTTTAAACGGTTGGTCGTATCTAAAAAAATACCAAGAACAAAAACGTCTTAAAATAACTTGAAAACAGTGGGGGCTGCAGTGAACCCGAGGTTTTTTTACGAAAGAGAAAATTACGTTTTACAATATTAAAACGTTTATTCTGACATTCTTCTTAATGGATCGTAATGAAAACTTAAACTGAGTAAATGACATTTTTTAATCGGAATACCTTAAACTTTCGTACTGTCAGACTGCTCAATTGAGCAGTCTCAGCGCATGGCCTAGGTCACACTACTCAATTGACAACTCTACTTTGTATTGAATATTTCACCCACTAAAAAAATCATCCAATCACAATAAAACAAAAACCGGTGGAAAGTAAATGATTCAAACTTTAATTTTTGTATTTACAAATTTGTTCTAAAACGTAGCCTATATTTAAAAAAGTAATCATAGTTTTAAAATTATTTTGTTTTCTGAAAAGCTAATAGCGCGCGAATACAACACAAAAACATTACTCAACTTTGTAATTTCTCTAAAGCTCAATATCGGTCGACAGATATATTTTGACAATAATATAATATAAAGATACCTTTGGATTCGTCAAGATTATAATTTTCTAAAACTGCCTTCCAATCAGACGTCACTCTTATAGTTTCGAAAGTATAAAGGTTTCTGTAAACCCTTGCAATTTGTCAGATTTCAACCAATAGAACAGCATATTTGCATTCGAGATATCTCTTACAATTCGAATTATTTGAATAGACTTGTTTATTTCTATTTATAGACCAAAGTTCAATCTTTCATTGAACTTTGGAAACATTGGACTTTGAACATTGGAACTTTGGAGTTCACGAACTCTCGTTCGTGCACGAGAGGTTTATTTATTTGATCTCATTTTGTGATTCAAGTAAGCTAGTTCAAATACTTTTATGAAACAATAATTTACAATTATACAGTTTAATTCTTTGATTTATTCTTACACTTTGTAACAATATTTGTTTTGACAATATTTCATTTTTGGGCAAAGCATTTTTTCCTAAATTACTATTCAAACTAGGCCTAGTTATGTTAACAGTCTTGTAGTAGGAACATAAAAACTGGTGTTTTCAAAATAAGAAATTTTGAATTTAATAAATATTTTATACAGTTCTATTTAGAACTAAATTATAAACTTTTCTACATTTTGTAAAAATTACAAAAAATGTTTACTACTTTTTAAGCAGGCCTAAATTGTCCCATGTTGCAAAATAATAGAAAACAGATAACGAATCATTTTCTGTAAATCAAGTCAACCACTATTTGCTTTACTTCCGCCCTCTTACCAAAAATGTCTGGCTACGCTTTAAGTCACACGTTCGAGACTTACAAAACAAAAACATATCGGAAACTGTGGATTTGTACGTTACGTGTAGACATGTAGTTTTCAAACTTTGAAAGTATGAACAAGTTTCGATCAAACTTAACCCATCAACCTTTCCAGACAGAGTAGTTCGGTTTTGTGTTTAGCAATGTTATAATCTTCTAACAGTGGCCTATATTTACGGGAACATTATTTGAACATCTGTTACAGGAAGTCTGGGATTTAGCGCGAAGAGTCTCCTGTCCTGCATCAGACAAGAGCGACAAATCAGTGCATTTCAAACCAATCACGGTGGACATGTTGGAAGTCGTGTCAGTGTCTGCGGACGCGAGTACCATAGACTGTTGGATGGACATTCAGAGGGGAACCTACCCTAGGGTAAGTTGTAACACTTTGGTCGGCTGTTTACCAATCAGCTGTTAGACTAGAGACTAGAACAATAAGTACCTCTAAAACTAGAATAAGCCAAAGCTTTAAGAAGAGTTTTTCAATTTTATAAGTGACTAGCTGACCCGGCAATGCTTCGCTATTGCATTATTATTTTGGTGACATAAATGCGACAAATGATGGTAATTTTGTGTGTCTTAGATAGATGCCCCGATCCGGATTTGCATGGATCGATAGAGAAATCAAAGTTAAATGTATATTAACCAAAAAAATATATCAATAAATATATTATACTATGTATTTTTATGGGGATTTAGTAACTTTGACCCCCAAACCCACTAAAATTTAGAATTTGTTAAGCCCTTTCTTAATAACGAGCACACGTGGCCCTAGAGGAAGCTGCAAACCAAATTTCATTCCAATCCGTTCGGTAGTTTTGAAGAAATCGTTTTTTAATAACTTTGATCCCCCCAAACCCCATTAAAATTTTGAATTTTTTAAAAACTTTTCTTAGTTAGCACCTATGGCCCTAGAAGAAGCTACATACCAAATTTCATTCCAATCCGTTCGGTAGTTTTGAAGAAATCGTTTTTTAATAACTTTGATCCCCCCAAATTCCCCCTAAAATTTTGAATTTTTTGAAAACCTTTCTTAGTTAGCACC
>JAGFPH010000637.1:185257-198664 GCA_018207615.1 Philaenus spumarius
AGTCTAACTAAAACACTAGCATTTACTAACACGATAGTAACTTTAAACATGTTTGATTTAAAACTAGCTGATAATAGGAGAGCGGTCATGTGATCGACTAGCGATGGTGTATCAGCACACCACTCGCTCTGTGTGAACGAACTAAAATATGCTAGTTGGCTGTCTTGGAAGTAGGTGTGGCCTCGGTGAATGTATCTGGGAAGAAAGAGCAGTTGAAGTGAGATTCTGAGAATATTAAACAATTCTTAAAAATGTATAAAAGATAATGTTTCGGAAATGTTATTGTGCCCCAACTACATCGAAAGGAACAAGAGAAGATTCTTTCAACCATCAAGAAGGTTCGGTTAAATTTCTCGAGATCAGTTTAAATCAATAATCTCTCCAGTAGTCCTTCAAATTTTATGTCACTCTCTCGTGAAACTCGTATATTCGTTTGGATCTTCCTAAGTCTAGGAGTGATCCATTTCCTCGCCCTGTCGCTGCGTTTTTCTTGTTCTGCACTTTCTAGCATACTTCGCGTACTCCCACAATCAAGGTCTGCCTTAAGGGTCTGCTGTAGTGGCAGCCATCTTGGATTTTTATCCCATAAGAGCAATGTTAAATTTCAAACCATTTATTTCGTTTATTTTTTATCATAAAATTGTTTGCAAGGTCTTATTTTAAGCACAATTACAATACGCATCCGTTTTGCATTTTAGATTTAAAAAAAATGCTTTTCTTTTGTTATGTAATTGACATTTTGTAAGTAGAAAATTTGAATTTTTTTCCTAACACAATAAAAAATGAATAATGAAAAGTAATTTGCAAGCCGGATCCGAAATTTTATAAAGAATATTCAGTTATTTTTTCAGCACTCAATTACAAAAGATGGATTTATAAAATGGTTTGAAATGAGGCAATATCAAAGCGCTCAGCCGCAAGAAATTTCACTGTTTATATACGGTTATAGAGAGAAGCGCTTGCGTTTCCGGTTGCTTTCTCGTTTACTGGAGCAGACCCTTAAGACTTTACGATTTACTCCATCAGGACACATGAATTACGATACGACACACTTTTTACAATACAAAACACAACAGTCCGAGATGGCTTCAGAGCACTAGCTCTGATTATCTGCCTGCTAGTATGTCACATTGTCGTAGCAATTAGTGACAATCCAAATAACTGATTTTAAATGTATGAAATGTAATTTTCGCACTAATTACGATAAAAAATCAATCCTACCAAATACTAAAACTATCTTTTTTACAGGGCAATTCCAACCGCTAAAACCTCGTCGTAGGCAGTACGGAAAACGAAACGTCGAAGACAACGCAGAGAACAAAGATGAAGCGGTACAATCGAGAACAAAACGTCAAACTGTGGAGACAATCTTAGAAAATGTGATAAGCACAACAAAAGTGAACGAATCGCATGTCATCACAGCCAACGTGATGTCGGGGACAATAGCAATGCTCATCCTCGTCGCAATACTTGTATTCGTTTACCAATTCACAAGGAGAAGACAACGCGAGCTTATGGTAACCTCTCGTCCGATCCTAAACTGAACTGACTATTAGCCATGATTTCTATACTAGTTAAACTTTTGCAATTTTAAATTATTCACCTTTGGGCTCTGTGCGAGTTGTAAGTTTTTAAACGTGCTTTACACTTTCTTGTCAAAGATCTAAAAATTACCTGGGTAATAAAATATTGCAACCATTATTACTGTAAGGGAACGGTTAATACCATTGATTAAACAACTAGTAGATTGGAAACGCAACACAATTTTTGTGAGAAGCAAGAGTTATCATGTTTAGCTTACCTACTAAATAAGAACAGAATGTGTTGCGCTTGAAAGCAATGTTCTTTTAAAATAAGGAACCCTCAATTCTTAGTTTTGCAGCAGTAGCTTGATCAGCAGGCACTTTACACATACAATTAGTTTCAACTTGCTCTTTTCAGATCTCGCTCAAATTAAACTCTTGCCGTAAATCCGTTTATCTAGTTTATGCGTCTATGTTCTAATCAGTGGTAACTTTTTGCAATAATAATAAGCCACAAGTAAAACTTTTACAATGAAGTAATTTTCAAATGAACTTAATACCGTAGAAAATCTGTATAGGTTAGAAGTGCGGTTAAAAATTAAAACTGATAAATTTTTATCAGCATTACTCTTATTGATTGGGATTAACGCATAGACTTCAATTATTTTTATACAGCTTTACTTTTTAAGAATATAAAAATGACATACAAATACTAAAAATAATTCTTTTAACATAAGAAGTGTAATCAATTTTTACTTTGGAGAAGAATCGAGCAATGATTTAATTATTGCAAAAATTAAGGCTATTTGAAATAAATTGAGTTTTTATGAAAACTTTTAAAAATAATATTTTATCCAAATTCTTGCAAAAGGGTGCCCGACTCAAAGTACAATAATTAAATTTGCGAAGCGTTTAACTAATTTTGCATCGGTGACGGAAACTTCGGGGAAACCGATTTCACGGACAAAACAATAACATTCATTATATAACTTGCGAGAAACATTTTGTTTCGGAACATAACCTGGACAATCAAAATGCGTAGAAAATAGATTAAAAAAAAAAGTTATATAATGTTTGTTATTTAACAATACAAGAAGTGAATGATATTAAAAACCCACAAAAAAACTTATTGTGTTACCATGGAAGTGTCCTTGAAACCTTCACCATTGTGTCATACATTAAAATTGTATTATTTTAGTTTTTACTTTTTTATATGTATTGTATTAGATATAAGTGAATTGTACATTGTAATTTCTTTTTTATATAAATAAATATCAAATTAAATAGTTCAGCGTTTTATTGATTTGACCGTAATGGCATTTTAAATTTGTCATCTGATACGTTTAAGTATCAACTTTACCCGCTACAGTTTCAATCAGATGGCCATCCTCAGGGTAATAAAAACACGTTTAAATAACTGATAGAACACGTTGGAATTTCATCTATTCGTGTTGCTATTAAAAAAGACAAACGTACGAAGTAGGCTAATGTTTTCTGTTATTTAATTGCATTTCCATTCCATTACCACAACTACAACAAAGAAACAAGAAGTAACTAAAGTCAAATAATTTAGCTGACATTAAAGTTATAAATTATACTTGTTACTCATTTGATGAATAGGTCTACCAGCATAGAATTAAATATAATAAGAATGATCAAAAATTGTAGACAATCAAATGGTTCACAGATTTTGCAACGATTTTGTAATGTATTAAAACTAATTATTATAAATCATTGGATCATTTACATTTACAAATTAAAGTAAATTTACAAAGTAAAATACGGATTACCTACATTTCCGAAATGTTTGACTATATTATTTTTCCGAGTAAAAGTTGTGGATCATAAAAATGTTTCCTTTCAAGGTTTAGTACCTGAATTCTTTATAAAAAAATGTTATCACATCCTAATGTATAAAATTTTTGAAGAATTATTAATTTTGAATGAAACACCTGCCATTCCAATATACTGATTTCATCAAAGTGTAATACTGTAATTTCTTTATTACTGACACAATAGGGTTTGTTTTACATTCATTTCAGAAACAATTTTACAATTGAATTGTATTTAGGATCTAAGTTGTGTAACCGTCCTTCAACTGTTTTATATTCCAGACAATTTATCCAAAAATATTGGTCAGTGATCAGAAAAATCTTCAAAGCTTAATTTTTATATACACGTACATTTTGTTGATACCTACAACTAAGTTTATGTTGAAATCCTAAAAATCCCAGAGAGACAATTCGAGAATGATTCACCTCTTAAGGATTATGGGTTGTTCCCTTCCTCTGTAAGCAATAAATAATACATTTCAGATGATAATATGTTTTATTTACAATTTAGAACTCATTTACAAAATTATAAATCATGTAACCAAAACAAATAATCGCAAACACTCTTTATCACACTCTGTAGTCATTTACAAGACAAATATGATCTTTGTAAACCATTTAACTGCTTTTTTATTGAATTTACATTTGAATAAAATAAAACTATTTCATTATTCTATTACAATTAACAAAATCAAATCAGACAGATGTTCAAATCTCACAACAGAAGCAGCTAGTTTGACTACTACATCATGGAGGTGTACGCACAACCCTTCAAAACCAGGCAAAAATGCTCGATCCTTCTGGATGATTTCTAAAAACAAAACTAGTATTATAAAATAACAGATCCATAATAATTCTTTAAGTAAAACACTCTGTGTAACTAGTGCAATGCCCATTTAAAAGGACATGAAAATATTCAAAATTATTATGACTGCTGATATGGTAGCAATATCATTTTTATTTTTCGTTCAAAATCATTTAAACTGAAAAAAGAGAAATTTAGATTTATAAAATAAATATCGTATATTTATAGACTTACCTAATATCAATCAATGTCTTGAAGACAATCTAGTTCACATGCGCAGCTGAACTCTGCAATATTTAAAACTCATTAGATCAAAAGCGGAGTCATGCTCTGCAGTTTGTTTACTTAGTTACCAAAATACTGTCGATCGATAACGAATGGTTTAAGGGGTTTGTCTATATCAACCTGGTCCCTATACCACCTACTAATACCAGCTTTCATAGTGTACGGTAGAGCGTTTTACTAACTCGTTTGCTACCACCATACTAAAATTTTTTTGTACTCATAGAAAAACTAGCGTCGCATATATGAGACGGCCGGTTTCTATCCACAAACTGCTGCCGCAAATGCGCAACGCCTGATTTAATTAAAATAGACTGACGTCGCATGTTTGTAGCAGTGTTATTTTGTTATTTAACTGCTAATTTTGAAGTACTAGTATATTTTAAAGACCTGATTTATTGGTATCAGTATGTAAACAGATCTATGCGGTGGTTCGTCTGTATCTTTGACGATTTTGAACATGAAAACGTGAAGACGTTAAGTTCTCATGAAAATTAACCCCTTTCTCAGGCCACAATTCTTGGTCGTTTTCCTGCCTTTTTGTTTTGTAGGAACATGAAAACTTGAAGTTCTCAGGAATCTTTCTCACACCTCAATTCTTGGTTACTTTCCCGCCTTTTTATTTCGGGAGAATGCGAAGACGCTAAGTTCTCAGGAATCTTTCTCCCCCTTTCTCACGTAACAATTCCTGGAAATTCTGATTTTCCGCCCTTTTTTTCAGTCTTAATTGGTTGTGCAACTTTGGTCAAAACACTTTGTTTCACTAACTTTGTTTCAGAGACTAACAAAAAACTTACTGTGTTTCTTGACATAGACTTAACATCGTATATTGCGACGACTTCAAAAACGCTGAAAACAGTAAAAAAAACAAATAGGTATTGCTTGACATACCTTTTAGGTTATTAAAACTTATATTTACTCATTTGAACAAAATCATACTCTTCGTCTGTGGCAAAGTCATAACGGTTTGTCCCAGTCTGTGTATTCAGTCCAGTGTCACGATAGTCTATGGCGAAGAACAGTGCGACGCATATATGCGATGCTCTGTAGCGAACGTGTTAATAACGCTTTGATTAGGTTATCATAAAAATTCCCCGGTACAAATTAAATTTCAGAAAACATACTATTTGTATCATCCGCTCAAAGTTTAGTTCACATTACACGAGTGACCGCAAACAAAAGAGTCTCTTCCAATATTATTGCTCATCTCCTTGCACACCACCCAGCTGTAACAGACGTGCCAAGTTACTACTCGGCATCCTAAACCCAATCCACGATGCTCGAGGCGTGCACAGATGAAAATACACAGCGCAGTATTGTCCGCATAAAATATGAATTCAGTTATTTTAAAGTTTGGTGAAGAATAACATTTTATTTCTGAATAAAACTTTTTATTGGAATACAAACATTTAATCATATTCTAAAAACTAGTAACATTTTACAGCCTATGATTAGATTAACACCTTCAATTCACAGAACGCTTTAACTTAAAATTATCAACCCATTCGCATCACAGCATTGTCAGAAAACTTACACAATGTAGTTCTTGACTTCGTGTTCTCTAAAATATACCGTCCTGATCTAGCAAGATACTGAACGCAAATTATCACAATACATTCAACAAGCTTTATTGGTACATTTATGGTGTCTAAAATGCCCCTCCCTTGTTTAAACAAACCAATCGCAGCAGAGTTAAAAAATCCGTGTCATTGTATCCATTTACCCTTACACTTTGATTGAAATGAAGTCATATTTTTTCAATCGAAAATAACCTCAAATTTTAATCTCAATAAGATTATTACAACTAGGCAAATACCAGTGAATAACTAAAATTAACTTTGTCATTAAAAACAAGTTTTTAAACATGTTTTTAATACCGAATACATATTTACCGTGTTATATTTAGTTATATTTACCGTGTTATATTTAGTTTTTTATTAATAATGTAGGCCTATTTGGTGATATTTGAAAGTAAAAAACTATGAAGGCCAGGTTTTGTTCCCATCTGCCACAACATATTGTGCAAAAAGTTAGAGTATTTAAAAAAGAATAATCTATATTGGTAATTCATTGTATATTACAATACAAATTAAAAGAAATGGTTTCATTTCTTTCCACTATTTTGAATTGAAACTTAACTAATGAAACGGTATACTGATTTTTTATTAATCTGCTTTCCACTATCCCGGTTTCCGTAGTAACCCGTAGTAGTACTTTAAATGCGAATAACTTCGCCATCTGTTGGAATATTTTAAAACTAACTTCAGAAGCGGGTTCAGAGAACATTTTACAGTATGTTGTATAGTAGTTGTAATTTCTTTCAGCTGTTTAAGATTTTAGATCGGTGTTTAGAATCAGCTATAACACAACTTTTGTCAACCAAGAGTCGCGTAAAACATGGCAGTGCGACAGAACGTTGTGATGAAAGTGAAATTAAAGACATAGTAGGAGAAAGTTATGTTTCTGCTTTAAATTACGATTCTAGTGATAGTTACATGAATATTGAATAAGAACTTAATTAGTAGTTTGAATGTTAACTGAATATAAGTGACAAGTTTGGCCATTTAAGAGATCTGGTATGAGGCACTTGGTGCCAATTATGAATCCGGAGGGAAAGGGTTAGTTAAAAAAAAGAACTTAACCAATTATATCCAATTTTGTTTGCTACCTCGATTGGTTGTTTCTTAAACTTAGACAATTACAATTTACAAAATATTACGACAGAAATCTAAAATACCCAAAACAAAAGCTTAACTGAACTTCAACAACAGGCTCTACCGTTAATTCAGTCCACCAAAACTGTAAGGTAAAACTTAATTTTTTAATAAGTCTTTTTTTTTAGTCCTAAACATTATGAACGTTATGATAATTCAAACTTGCTACAAACATCCAACGTAAAAAACAAGGGGCTCTACAAAACTCTGCACTTTACAAAATATGAAAAGTGCAGGGTAAAAGTGATCCAGCAATAATTACAACCATGCATTTCAATTTAGTGCGTAACAGAGAGCGGGATTTTTCTGTGTGTAAAACAAAACGAAGTTGTCTTGTTCGGGACACTGTCGCAAAACGTAAAAATACAAAGAAAATTAGTGGGAAATTTATAATTTAACCTTTTGCGCTCCATAGGCGAACTGAGTCCGACATCGCTAATTTGCCGTTGCGCTCCAATGTCGGACTCATTCCGACACACGTTTTAATATGATTTCTATGTTCTAAATAAGTGTAGAATCTGAGGTTTTCGGTCTAATGAGACTTCAATGTTGTTAAAACAGTTCCAGTGACAGATTATATTGGCTGTTGAATATATTTTATATCTCTCAGAAGTTGAGCAGCTGTTTGCCAGTCATGATCAAGAAATACAAATAGCATCGTCTTTTATCTTGCGTCTTGTAACTTTTGTTTACGCTTTTTCAAGTGGTATTTATTTTTACTGTACGTTATTATTTTGCAGTTTTGTGTAATTTTTGTTAATTTAATGTAAAGATCTTGTTTTTGTTTTATTTTGTGTTCAAACTGTTTAAACTATACGTTAACGTGGTTATGTACCATTATTTCACAAAACTTTTACTGTTAAAATAAATTTTTGAATAAATATAAATACAAAATTGAAATACTTAAACAGACATATTCACTGTAAAAACTATTTTTAAAGCTCTAATAATTTTTATTACTACTTTTAAATTCATAAAAAAAACATATTTTTATTTGTTTGACCTAATATATTCAAAATAGGCCTACTCAATAAAAAAATGTTGTTAAACCTCAAGAATATTTTTTAAATTATTTATTATGATCACATTTAGTGTAATAAAGTATTTTAAAAACTCTAAACTCTATTATTCTTATTTTAAATTTCATTACAAAACAAAATAATCGATTGATTTTTTTGACCGATTATATTCAAAATAGGCCTACTCAATGAAACATTTTTTATTTAATCTTTCAACAATTGTTTCCTTATTCTCTGTTTTATTCCGAACAAAATGATATATAATAACTTATGTTTACTATTTATAGGAATTTTTTAGGGAATTTACAAAAATAATTCTGCAAACAGTAATATTTTAATTGGATCTGGTGGAGCAGCCAAGTGTCAAATAAATAGAGTGCAAAAGGTTAAAGCAAATTAAAATATGTAAAATTAACTAGTGTACTGTAGTTTAATTAATAACTACAAAAAAATAACAATTGAAATATATGTAAACTTTAAATACAAACTAATATCAGAATTACTTTTGTTATTTCTATCGCCCATTTATAAAATATAAAGCCTACTTTGAGGCTTATACTTCATACATCATATATTTTCTACAAATATAGGCTTTGGTAATAAATTAAGAAAAAATCCAAACAATTGGACACATTTGTAGAACAAAAATAATCCTACAGCTTACTGAGGAGTATCTTGACTTGGTAGGCAAAATAAAGCATCTTCAGTTTTACATTATTGAACTCTGCAAATCAAACATTGGTGGAACATAATCACTCTGCATTTTGCATTTTACTCTGCCTCTGCAAATTCGGAAACGATTGGTGAAACATGAAAAACCTTGTAAAATGCTAACCGTATATTGCAGAATTTTGTGGATTGAGCTCCCAGGACGGCACTTCATGTAGTTATTTGAGGCAATACTAATACGTAACGCACAATTTACTTAATAAATAATTAAATGATACGAATGGGTTTACATAAAAATTATTAATATAGAGAGATCAAACAGTATATTTATACTCAGACACAATTGTATCTATGCCCGTAAACTTATAATTTTAAATAAAAACTAATTTGTCATCATATTATGCTTGTAACACAGTTTTAAACAAGGACGGAGAGCACTAGTATACAAAATTGGGTAAAAGTCCAGAATACATTGCAATATCTCAACATCTAGTCAGCTGGGAAGATGATCAATAGAAAGCTATTTTTTTTATAATTAAAGGCGAAAAACCTGGGTGGTTATCATCACCTAGAAAGCTCTTGATTGACTATCTATAGGATGTGTAAAAACTACAGTACCATATGCGAGGTATTCCGAATCAATATTAAACATATTTTCCTCTTTTTTTAAGTAGGCGTATTAATTTTTTCTCCTTAGGTTAATCTTTTAAGTCATTATTATGCAAAATATTTAGTTACATCGTTAGGCAGCAAATGTAAACGTCTTTCCACAGATTGGTCACATGAATGTTTTCTTGTGTTATAATTGAATGATAAAGAAATAAGACAGAGAAATTTTATTCCTCTTAACCTTTTGCGCTCCGTAGGCGGACTCATTCCGACACACGTTTTAATATGATTTCAATGTTCTAAACTGGTGCAGAATCTGTGGTGTTCGGTCTAATGAGACTTCAATGTTGTTAAAACAGAAGCCAGTGACAGACTATATTGGCTGTGCAATGTATTTTATATCTCTCTGAAGTTGAGCAGCTGTTTGCCAGTCATGATTGAGAAATACAACTAGCATCGTCTTTTGTCTTGCGTCTTGTAACTTTTGTTTACATTTTTTCAAGTGGTTTTTTTTTTTATTAAACGTTATTATTTTGCAGTTTTGTAAAGCTCTTTTGTATAAATTTTGTTTATGCAAAATAGTGTAGTAAACTTGTTTTTGTTTTATTGTTACTTTTAAAACTATCATGGTTATGTACTATTATTTCACAAAAATGTTATTGTTAAAATAGATTTCTGAATAAATATAAATACAACTGACATAATTTAAACGGACATATTTACTGTAAAAAGTATTTTCAAAGCGCTAATCACTTTTATTACTACTTTAGGTTCATAAATAAAAACATATTTTTTTTTACTTGTTTGGCCTAATATATTCAAAATAAGCCTCCTCAATAAAAAACTGTTGTTAAACCTCTAGATTATTTTTTTGGATTACTTATTACAGTCACATTTAGTGTAAAAAGTATTTTCAAAGCTCTAAACTCAATTGTTCTTGTTTTTAATTTAATTACAAAACAAAATAATTGATATTTTTATGACCGATTATATTCAAAATAGGAATACTCAATGAAAATTTTTTTAAAATCTCTCAACAATTTTTTTTTTATATATATCTTATTCTCTGGTTTATTCCGAACATAATGAAATATAATTATGTTTACTGTTTATAGTGATATTTTGGGCAAATTTACAAACTTCTTCAGTCATATTTCAAATGGATCTGGTCGAGCAGCCAAGAGTCAAATAAATAAGAGTGCAAAAGGTTAATTTAGTATTTAAGTAAAGTAAAAAGATTCGCTTCCCACCAAAATAAAGGGCCTTTTAGGAGTAACGTAAAAGGGAGAAAACGTTGATATGCTTACATTAAAAAAAAAAGAGAAAAATAGGTTATATTTTTCCAGAATTACCCTGCATATGGAACTTAAGTTTTGGCAAATCATGTAAGTAGCCCCTGTAACTTACCGTTAAGATATTGCTATACAGTGATTTTGCCAAACTCTGTATTTAAATGTAATCTATCAATATGATCTACAATCATTCAAGATCCACTCTTTTACAAATCATTTCATTACAACTTAAAACGCTTAAATTTATTGTAAAAACATACCTTCCAACAGAAAAATAACCTCACAATATTTACCTTATAAGTTTACTTATTATTATTCTTTAATAGTTATGGCACTTGCATTGGGATACTTCTGCATGAAGTTCATCATATCCCGCAATGTCTTTGGCTGTTCTGTTACGACAACGTCTCCCTCTTTGCCAAATAACAGAATATCCGTCACTTCTTCATTCAACTAAACAAACAAGTGCAAATTATTATCCTCATAATATTATTTCACTTTTATTATTATCAAAGGTGTCTTTTTGTGGAAATACCATATCTCCCTTAATTCTTCATCAAAGTTAATGATTCAAACATCATATAAAGAAAAATTAAACATTATATTTAAAAAGAAAAAGCTATCGAAGAAAAATAGTCAAATAGCTTAAAATTTATGTTAATGAAAGACGCCAACTATTAACAATCTGTTTAACTAACATGACAGCTGTTAGATTGTTTACATTCTATATGCAAGTGTAATCTATCACACAAATCAATCAAATTAGACCAACGTAAATAAATAAACGTAATTTACTTAATTGAATCAATGTATTAAATCGGGTAAGTTGGCCTACTCCTAACTCGCAAAAAATTCGCACGGGTCAGCTAGTACAGCCTTAAAATAAACTGTGGACATGTGAAAATTACTCAATTTCCGAAGGTCCCAAACCGTCGGAATCTGACTTTGTGGAACTAAAGGCAGAAAACTTGATTGGTTATCATTGTCTTATCAAACTATGGTTTTTAGCTTTGTGGTTCTGTAGAATAGAGACTTAAATCAACTTTATGTTTAATATAATGCACTATATTACAAGGTCAATACTGCTTATCCTTAATAATAGCATTGTATTTGGATAACCTAATAGAACTCCGATCCAATGCAATATTTCGTTCCACTGGAAATTCGACGATAGTGGCGCTATCTATTGGGAAAACGACGGAAGCTGTGTGAAACACCAATGCTACCAATGATTTCTCCCTAGCGCTACCTCGCGGCGCAATCATGCACTATTTTCCCGACAACCTAATTTTCGCCACACTGCTGCCGTATGGATGCAAGATCTATTTATTATTCATGATCTATGATAATAGGTTCTTCAGGGACGCACATTAGCCCAACCAATAGAGATTTTTTCGTGTTATTGAATTTAACAGCAAGCGACATCCACAGTGACTTTAAGAGTAGCACATAGGTATGTAAAATGCAAAAAATATCAGGCAATGAGCTTTTGCACATTTTTTATAAACAATAATAACAATAAATTAGTGCTCTTTTGGGTTTTTCGTTGATATTAAAAAATGTTATGAATGGATCACGATACTTGCAATGGGACATTTGTAGAGAATTAAAAACCTACAAAATGTTTTTTTATAGACCCCAATCGGACCTGTTTCCCCCGAAAAAAATAGGAAAAAGCTTAAAAATTATTATTTTTAAAAAATTCATATCTTTGTTAATTTACAACATTAAGGGCAGATCTTTCGGAAAATGATTGTTTATTATGTTTCCTTCAAACAGGAGGAAGATGAAATTTGTCGCATTAATAATAGTTTTTCCACAATTACAGTATAAACAAATTAATGCATTATCATTAATTAAGTCATTATCTTGCATTAATCTGAGTGGCCAGATTTAAATTTACAAACGGATTCTGAAAGTAGACATTAAAACCTACAATTCGTATATCTTTGATTTTTGATGAATGTTGATAAAGTATGAAAACAATTTGCGACCGACGACGAGCGAGGCAGTGGTAATGGGGGAACCAGCAGCGGAGGAAAGATTCTTATTCGCACTGCCGTTCTCTTCTCCTCCGCAGTTAGTACAAATTTAATGGGAGACTTTACTGCAGTTGGCTCACAAAGTTGCAACGCACTGTAGTGTCCCCATATCTTGAGGTTTCTCGATTGGCTGACGTAAAATTCTGAACCGAGTGTGACTGAACTCTTGGATGGTCCAGTGCAACGTTAAAACAAAACGTAAAAAAAAATTAGTACAAAGCAGTACCGGACGGCGTTCCGAATAATTGATAGGCGACATATTCAAAGCAAATACCACATTTTATCCAAGCGCCTGGGTTTTTTGGTAAAACGTTGGCAACTCGACTTTATTAAGCAATACAGCACTGTTCTGATTGGTTCTTTTAAAGTCGAACTCTCGGGTGATCTCAACTTAACAGTCTGCTTTCAGCCTATCTGTGTATTACCCCCTCCCCGTAAAACTCTTGTAAAAATATCAAGCTTCTACTTACGTCAATATTTCTTCTAGCAGCTTCTGCTTCATCCAAAGGAAATCCATTTTTAAAATCCAAAGATGAGACTTGAAATGGCTGATCCTTTTCAACATTAGATTCGTCGCTTTCATCTTCGCTTTCATCTTCGCTTTCATCTTCGCTTTCATC
>JAGFPH010000637.1:222487-244762 GCA_018207615.1 Philaenus spumarius
GAGAGGTGGTGGGGTAAGAAGTGAAAAAATGCGGGTTACAGGAGGACGGGCGGCCTTGTAGCAAACGAATAACGACTAATACGAAACTGATGCTACTGCAATCACGAGTAGCATCTATTCACGTTTTGTTAGAGAATAGAGTAGCAGTTATAATCTGCTACTATAGATTAGCAGTTACTAAGTAGCAGTTATGTTATTGACGTAACATCTCTAGCCGAAAGTGACACACGGCACAGCTCTGATTTACGTCGAAGGCCTTCTTGACTATTTATTTAGACAGTCAAGGTGATGCATTATTATGTGACAAGCTCGTGTTACAAAAAATAAGATCCACAATTTTGAAAAAGGAAGCAAACGCGAAAAAACAAAAACTCTGACGGACTATTTTACTCGTTGTCGAACATTCTGGACTATTTTAATCGTGTTTGAACATTGTAAATAATTTATTGCTGAACTGCTATTTCAATCTAAATAATACTGTGTTTGTAGTTTTTTATACGTTTTAGGTATGATTAAAGGTACAGTATAACCATTATGTTTATAATTTTTGCATAATACCTTGTATTTGGTCCCTATACTATAACGAATTGCTTTAACCGGGATTTCACATTATCCGTGATGGTCTTGCCGATAATTATCCCGGATAATCGGGAGTTGACTGTATATAGAAAATTTGAAGATAGATGTGATTGAAAAACCTACTCTATGTAAAAATACTATTTTATTAAGATTTCAAAAAAATTATCCGCCATCTTGGAACCGCCATTTTGAATGTTTACAACTTTAATTTTTTTTAATTGGAAGGTGGTCATGTGTTACATCATTTTGATGTAGAATTTCAAGAGAAAACCAACGGTGAAATTTGCACATCTATATCTTTAACCGATTAAAAATGGCGGACAAAAAACAACAAAATTTCCGATTTTCCTCCATTTTGCTGTACTATGTTTTTATTTTTAATATTAATTATTCTTATTTTTTGTATCAGAATTAAATAAGCTTTCAAACGATATGCCACACAACTGTATTTTGGTTGAACCACTCGAAATCAATTTAAAAAAAATCAAAATTAATGTAACTCAAATTTTTTTAATTCTCCCAAATATTGTTATGTGGCACATCGTTTGAAAGCTTATTTAATTATAAATTCAAAAAGAACAATAATTAGTATTAAAAAAGAAAAATAGAACAGCAAAATGATACTCGATAATTTTTTTTTTGAAATCTTAATAAAATAGTATTTTTACATAGAGTAGGTTCCTCAATCACATCTACCTTCAAATTTTCTTTACATACGTAATATTAAGCCCTGTCCAGACTTTTTCCACACAATTTATATTCAGACTTCTTATAGAGCAGATGGATCTAGTATCAACTTTGAGCAAATTACATCTTAGTTTTTTACATGGTTAGATAGGACCAATGGGTCTGCAGATATATCCAATTTGACAATTAATTTCCTTTCTACCGACAACAGCCTGTTGCTATGGGAGGGACACCCCCCCCCCCAATAATTTTAAAATCCAGTTGGAAAATTTTATGTTTTGAAAAAAGTTGGAATTTTGATTTTTTTATTAAATTTCACGCAAAAACACTCAAAAATATTCCAAAAATGGGTTTGGGTTTCGAAAGTTTTTGTTTTTATATTACCAACATTCACAAATAACGAGCAAGTTAAATTTCCAATCCAAAAATGTTGGGCAAATCAAAATATTTCTGTACCAAATACGTGCTTTGTCTTGAAATGGTGTTCTGGGAAATTTAGTTCCAACCCTTGATATTGTGGTAACACTGACATGCCATGCATTGGCCAGGCCACCAGACCTGTGTTGAGAGATTGGGTTTTTTGCTCGAAATGGGGAAATTTTTAAGTTTGCCGTCAAACATTGGGAAAAATATGGGGGGTGTTTTTCAATAAAGTTATTAACATATTGAAATTCTTGTAAAATATTAAAAACTCTTTAACCCAGGAACGGCCAAACGACACCACGACACCAGGTTAGACGGCGCAAACGCAACAACTTCACACATTTGCATAAATTTGCATATACTTGCATAAACGATAATTTTAAACCACTTAAAATTATCCAATCGTAATAAAACTGGCACCATTGGAAAGGAAATGAATTAAACTTTAATTTTTGTATTTACAACTTTTTCGTAAAACGTATATTTACATACGTAATCATCGTTTTAAAATGTGCACATCGGCCTACAGTTCTTTCCACGCGGGAATCTGCGCACAATTCTACTGTTATTTGTCACTCTTGCAACGTTTCCCACCATCTACAATAATGTTTCTTTGGCATTTCTAACATACCGTTGGATTGGTTGTGATTTCATCTTTCTGTTGGTGTCTTCCAATCAGATTTCACAGTACATTTACTGCGTCAAACAAGATTTACTGTAAACCCTTGCTCATTGGACAGTCTCTCAACCGATAAACACGCCTTTTGTCAACGATTATTTAGTAGGCAACGCCCAATGATTTGACAGATTGCTTTATATCATTTTGTAGACGATATTCTGTATTTTGTAATGGTACAAAGTAAACCGGATAAAACCGGTTTTGTGATTGTCTAAACAGCAGTGACAAGTTACGTTGTTGTGAGAACGCCTCGGGCTTTTGTTCCCACGCTATTTCCTATTACGCAACCTACTGCAGGTGTTGATTCGGGAGTTTTTATTCCACTGATGTATTTTTGTTATTCAAACGAATGTAACTCAAACACTTTTGTGAACTAAGGAAAGACAAGTACACCGTTCTTTTCTTTGATTTATCCTCTACCACTTTCTTATAATAATATTTCATTTTTTGTCAAAGCATATACGTAAAGCACGTTACAATCTAGGCCTAGGTAAATACCAGTTGTGTACTTGAAACATAAAAACGGTTTTTTTCAAAATAAAAAACTTGAAATTGATAAATGTTTTTATACAGTTCTATTTAGAACTAAATTACGAAACTTTTTTACGCTTACGAAAAAAATACAAAAAATGTTTACTAATTGTTATGTAGGCCTAAAGTTGAACTTTTTCCTTTCGTTACTGAACATTTTTTGTTTCTTGAGCTAATAACTTTTACAATTTCAAAATAAACTTATTTTTAGTGGCATATTTGAATTCTTTGAAGTTTCTTCTACAAAAAAGCTATTGAACACATTTGGATTGGGGTTCATTTACTATTTTTGGCGAATTTTTAAAAATATGCTTGCAAAACGCTAAAAACGGGCTGGCCAATTTTAGCTTTAACCGTGGCCGTTGTTGGGTTAAGTACTCAAAATAGCACAGGCAGTGTTAAAAACCCAACTTAGAGAAGTCCATTTTTCAAAAAAAAACTGAGGGTGATCCTCCATGGCCCCATCTCTACCGGGATTTAGTCCACACAGCATAATCCAGAGCCCCCTTCTGCACATTAGAACCCCATCAAGAAAGTAGAGAAATATGGTAAAACTTTTTGGGAATTTTTTTTTTTTGCCCCCCCCCCCCCCCCCCTATATGTAGTTTGTAGTTTGATGTAAAGTATGGTGAACATTAAGTATTTATGTATTACAAAATTTTAAGTGAAGATTGTGTGTTCCTGTTTTGTTATATTATAGGCCTATGTATTTTATTAAGTCATAGTAAGTTGTAGGAATAGCGGAATCCGGTAATCGTGTTTATTTAAGTTCGAATGGTTAATTCGATGTCATTGAAAAGATACGTCTAATATTTCCCGAGTTAAGTTGTGAATCGGGTTTAAGTTTTAAGTGTTTCATTTTCTGTTCATAATTAATTCCTTTAAATTTTGTTAGTCATATTTTCTGTTTTCATTTATTTAAGACGTTTAGAAATAGAATTGAACATTACAAATATGCATTAGAGCATTTTCTTGCGTATACGTTGGCACCCCTGCTGCAATTCGGTATAGGGTTGTAATGTAAACTTTCACCAACATCTAGTTTCAACAAAAAAAACTTATGCTTTTAATAGATGCTAAAAAGAATATCTTTGACATACTCGTTATGCAAATTCTGTTGGACAATTGTCGCAAACTTCGAACTCTTGTTAGCAGTTGAAATGGTGCTATTTGGTATCGTAGGTACCATGCACTATTTGATTCGAAACTTGGTTTATTTTTAAACAAAATTACACCAAAAGCAAGATTTTTTAATATATAGGCCAGGAAATGTAGTTCCATGTGAGCCTAAACGTAATGAATGGTACATTTCTGGGTATTAGTAGGCCTACTACTAGCAGAATACCAGAGGTTAGTTATAGAACACATTGTTAAAATAGCTTTATAAATTGAAGATCTAGTTAAGTACTAAAAAACCAAACCCTTTATAAATACAAACGGTAACCCTTGTCTATTATTAACATGGCATACAAATTTAAAAATACTCAAACAATATAATAAAAACTATTCGCCCAAGAAAATAGAAAGTTTATAAAATAGTAAAAAATCATTAGGAGGAACCACAATTATAGGATTTTTGAATGGAAAAACATAAACTACTGTTAGAGAGGTCTTCTAGAGATCATGTAAAACTTCAAAATTTTAAATAATATGAATTAAATATAGGCTACTACAGTATCACTCAAATTATAAAAATATAAATTTCTAATTATTAACTAAGATGTTCAAAAGTAATAATTATGTTACAACAATCTATTAGAGTAACCTGTACCAGGTAAGTCATTTATAATTAGCTACACCTTTACTTCCTTGACAATAAAATAACCAAATTAATAAATAAATAATATTGTGTTTACAAACACCTAGTGAGTTCGCTAGAACTCTGATATCTGAATTCAAGATAAATAATATTATGGTAGTGTCAAATAGGAGGCCAAAATACTTTTATGAAAATTATCTATACCGGTAATAGATAATATTTGTTAGTGGAGATTTTGAAAACATTGTACTACCATCAACCCAACACAAAAACATTACATTTTAGCAAATATGATACTTACCCCCGGTGTAAACAGGACGTGGTACAGTAGGTAGTCCAACAAGATTTTGAATAAATGATAACATTTTTTTTTAATATTAAGTTATTCCGTAAATTCTTTGTGTTTCTGTTATCTTTTATATAGAGCTGTATTCAAACTAAATCCACTCAAAACCTGCAAATAAAGTTTGTATAAAGGCTTATGATTAAGTTGTTTCATATGAGATAAAACCTGTATGATAAGATTTAAATATAATGCAATCAATTGTATTTATTGACCTTTATTGAGCAATCATACCAAGACTTTGTCTTTGTTAGTAATCCTAGCTTTACAGAATACTATCTTTAACATGAAAAATTTAATACAATACAATCAAATAAAAGTAAATATTGTGGCCTATACATAAATTGCCTTCTTCTTTTTTATGTTCAGACAAAAACAGGGTTGCCAACTTTTCTTTTTATAAAATCGGGACCTAGGGAGTGCAACAAATCAGGCGGTTTGGGTGACCCCCAGAATTTTTTTTTGAAAATTGACCTCTGAATATGACATTTTACGCTACTCTAGTGCTTAAAACTTATTACTTTTTTATTATTAATAATTCTATTTTATATAAAAATAGACTATTACTTCAAAACTCAAAAGTTTTATTTATATGACCTAATAAATACCAGCAACAATACAGTATGATGTATATTGTATTGATTTCCCTGCTTTTACTTTCTCACTATACTATAGTATAGAGAAAGTATAGTGATCGCAAAAAAAATCGATGTTGAGATTTTTGTGGAAATATCCGTTTTGGGACCCCCTGAGTCCAAAAAAGTGGTTTTTACAAAATGTCTGTCTGTATGTCTGTATGTATGTATGTCTGTATGTATGTCTGTATGTATGTCTGTATGTAGACAAAGCTAGAGAGAAAACTATTAGATCGATTTCAACCAAATTTGCCCCAGACATGTCCAGTACGCCTGTATAGATGCACGAAAAAGGGTTTTGAACAATTTTGAAAAACAAACCCCTTTTTGGCCAAAAAAACCCCAAAAAACCAGTTATTATTTTTTTATGAAAAAACGGCTCTAACGATTTTGATAAAATTTGGCTTATTTGTAGTCTTTAATGTGCCCTACCATATACAAAAACCCGCATCTTTCTAAAAATTCTCGTTTAGCTAATAATAATAATAATAACTGATTTTTGGGGGTTTTCTGGCCATAAAGAGGGTTGTTTTTCAAAATTTTTCAAAACCTTTTTACGTGCATCTATAAAGACCTAATTGATGTGTTTGGTGCAAATTTGTTCGAAATCGATCGAATAGTTTTCTCTCTAGCTAATAATAATAATATTTATTAGTTAATCGCCTACTTTAATAAAAGTATACAAAGCTAGAGAGAAAACTATTCGATCTATTTCAACCAAATTTGCACCAGACATGTCTAGTACGCCTTTATAGATGCACGAAAAAGGGTTTTGAACAATTTTGAAAAACAACCCCCTTTTTGGCCAAAAAACGCCCAAAAAATTAGTTATTATTTTTTTATTAAAAAACGGCTCTAACGATTTTGATAAAATTTGGCTTATTTGTAGCCTTTAATGTGACCATATACAGAAACCCGCATCTTTCTAAAAATTCTCGTTTAGCTAATAATAATAATAGTAATAACTGTTTTTGGGGGTTTTTTGGCCATAAAGCGGGTTGTTTAAAAAAAATTTCAAAACCATTTTACGTGCATCTATGGAGACCTAATTGACGTGTTTGGTGCAATTTTTTTCGAAATAAATCGAATAGTTTTCTCTCTAGATAATAATAATAATAATGATATTTATTAGTTAATCTCCAACTGTAATAAAAAAAACTCTCCTACCCCACCCTACAAGTCACAGTGAATCTGTTTAGTAATTTAAATGTATTTGTGAGAAAGTATGTGCCAGTTCCTGGTACCGTAGCAACAATACAGTATGATGTATATTGTATTGATTTCCCTGCTTTTTAATACAATTTTCCTCGAGCCAGAAGGTGCAAGTGCACCCTCCTGCCGGCGCCCATGGTATCAAACAAATTAAATAAAAAGTATTTAGTTTTTTATAAGCCCACCATCAATGCCTCTTTTTTTATTACCGTACTAGTTTTTTGTAGCTGTGGTATAAATTATTCTTGTATTATGTGTCTGATGATAATATTATCATTGTATTTGGATAACCTAATAGAACTCCGATCCAATGCAATATTTTGTTCCACTGGAAATTCGACGATAGTGGCGTTATCTATTGGGGAAACGATGGAAGCTGTGTGAAACACCAATGCTACCAATGATTTCTCCCTAGCGCTACCTCACGGCGCGATCATGCACTATTTTCGCGACAACCTTTTTTTTGGCACACAGCCCCCGTATGCATGTATGATCTATTTTATTATTCATGATCTGTGATATTATATTGTTAAAAAGGAAGAATGAAAACCAAAACACAAATTTGATAGAACAAATTAACATAAAATTTATTTTACATTAATATTTTGTTATTTCTGTTAACATTTTGAACATAATAGGCCTACTTCAGAAGAAATCATTTGTAGGTTAGCTTATTTTTATTGTTCTTCTGACTCCGAGCAGCATCAATTAGTTTCTTGTCATTTTTGAAATTTGAAATAAATTCTGAGCATGTCATATCCATCTGCTCTTATCAGATTAACCCTTAACTGGGCGCGCGGGGTGTATTTTAACCCCCACGCAGGTAATTTTTGCCATAAGAAATAACTGGAGTTGGCTACACTGCCATACAGCTCAGTACCTTCCTAGGGTAGTGTGACACATCAAAACTAGTAATTTAGTTGTCTTCTTTCCTTATCAGAGGTCGGTGTACAGTCGGGTCAAAGAGTTCTGGGGTGTATTCTACACCCCGCGCGCCTAGTTACGTACGTGTTTTGGGAACTATCTCTGTGCCATTTTAAGTATATATTCAACATATGTATCTAAAAAATCATAGTTCTATTTAAAATATTTCTTCAGTTTACATCATGAAATAAATATGTTTAATATTTCAAATGATTTTATGTTGGTGAAATGTTTATGTTGTTCTTTTTAAACTGTAAAATTGAAAATTAAGAGAAAATTTATTGTCTAACTTCCTTATTAGGTCAAATTTTAGATTATCAATAAACATTTTGTAAAACATATTTTTTTTTTTTTTATTTGGAAGCCACTACTATTCAGAAAAATGATTTAAGATATTTCATAATGTACAACGAGTATGTAACTAATTTTTTTTTCAAAGGATGCACTTTTTAATCAAAAGATTTTAAGTTCTCAAAAAAATTACATAAAAAATCATGTTATGAAAAAATTAACGTTTTAAGCAATGAAATGATAATAAATGAGGTAGTACAAAAAGTATTTGTAGAAGGATTTTCAAATTTTTTTTTATTTCTAAATAAAAATGGTTTTAATATGGGGGTATTTTTACACCCTGCGCGCCCAGTTACGTTTCAAACAGAGGCGCGCCCACTTAAGGGTTAACAGAACAGAGATTTCTAGTTTTAGTCCACTTTAAAGACATTTGGGGAAACTCCCTTTCAACATAGGCGTTGGATGGAGGAATGCTAAGGGCACATGAAACTACTTTTCGCAGTTCTACTAGCTTTTTTTTCTTTTTTATATGACTAAAGAGGCTTGTCCATTTTTGCTCAACTGTGTAATCCTCTGATTTTACAACAACAGACAAACATGGCTTAATTAAACTGTACTCATCAAACAAGTTATCTTCAGCTACTTTGCTCGTGCAAAATGTGGCTAAAAGACTTAGTCAATTTTAAGTTTTAAAAAATCGGGACAACTAGCGTCCCGATTGCAGTTAGGCCAACGTCGGGGACACGGGAAGCATCTTTAAAAGTCGGGACTGTCCTGGCTGAATCGGGACGGTTGGCAACCCTGGTCACATGGTATGCTTATAAAACTCATTTATACTTACAGTAATATGTGTATTATTAATAGGTAATCAATCCAGGATTATTTATTTTATTTAATGTTAGGCCTAGTCCCTCTCAAATGCTATCATAAAATTGTCCATTTCTTTGACACAAAATTTTATTTACAAATCTAACTTTTTAAACAAAATTAAAATACTCTGGCCTACAACTAAAATTTAAAATACTAACATAAATTCTTGAAAGCTATAGAAAAACCTGAAAATTACAAGTAAAATAATATGAAAAATACACTTAAATATCGCTAGGTACTCTACTAGGTTTGTAAAATGGTTTATGTTCTGCCTATTATTATTTTATTTTATAATTAGGAATAGGTAGCCTGATATCACATTGTTTCGTAAAAAAAAATATTTTATGAATTTATTTTATTTTATTTGGCAGATAAATCTAGGTTAGATTTGGACATATATATTTATTTTTTTATTTAGTTTATGTTAACTAGTAAAATGTGCACCAGTGTCAGAATATTTAATTCAAGTAGCCTACTGTATTTGCCACAATTCAATTGGAAACACTATAATAAATTATTATTATAGGCCTATATGTGATCTAGGAATCTGACAAACCTGTGTTCAATTCACTTTAATTTTTTATACTTCTGTTAATTTTACAGTAATTTCTAATAGCCTTCAGCACTATAAAAATAATATATAGCTTTCATCTTAACAACAAAAAAATGGCCAGCAAGTAAAAAATACCATATTGCTTAATTTATATTGAACCCATAAATAAGTAAATTAACTAAATTTAAACAAATTATAATATCTATCATTTAAAGCTTTTAACAAAATTAAACTTACTTCCTTCACTTTAACTGCTGACTTTTTACACAAATGAAATATGAGACAACTTTTCTAACCTAAATTATTGTCAACCAAGCAATCATTCTACTTTTCTGTTATGACAAGCTAGTTCATCCTGATTCCTGATGACTAATAGCAAAAAATGCTTCTCAGTCACTAAATGAATGTACTAGGTATATTATTCAGTCTAGCCTATCTCTGGTCTAGCAGTCTAGCCTATTGTATTGGTTTTGAGCTATTTAGGTATTTCCACTTCCAGTAATGCCAACTCATCATGTAACAACATTGTATAAATAATGATTTTAATCTTCTACTTACCGTACTAATTTTATTGTTTTGTTACATTTTATGCCTATTTTGTTGTGTGAAACTGTATCACTGTATCCACATACTCCTACCATTAAATGCTTTTAGACATTTCAACAAAATAACTCCATAAAATTAGTTTTTAAGTAAGAAAATATGGGTTTTTTAACCACATAATTATTTTTTCACATCAGTGATGCCTGGGGTAATTCCCCTCAACAATGATAACCAGTAATCATTTTAGTAGCCTAGCTATTTTGTTGTTTTTACAAATCAGAAATCTAATAACTGTCAATTAATTTTTTGTCTTCTTGGCTATGCAATAATAATAAATAAAAATACAAGTTCCAACAATAGGTACCAGTATTGCAGAATGCACATAACATTTTGTAATCTTTATAATGGTAATATAAAAAAAGTAGAAGCTGTGTGGTGTGGGGTGTGCATTAGAACTTAATTTGTTTTAAATTAATTACTGTAATGTAATTAAGGCTTATTTTCTTTATATATATTTAACTTAGTTATATTGAGTACTGGAACACTTTTTTTTATTTCCCATTTATAGAGTCATTTTCAAAATCTATCCTGTTAAAAATAACTCCATTTCCAAAAAGAATGAGTAGAAAATTTTGAAATTTAATATTTATCAAAATACTTGGACAGAAATAAGTTTTGGAAAAACTAACAAGAGTGTCTACACTTGTAGGAAGCAATATGACTACAACCATAAAAGAAGGAAGATTTACACCCAATTTTACAAAAGTAATTTTCTATTCTACAAACATAATAATATACTGCTGTATGGATTAGACTACAGTTCAAGATTTTACCAGGCCCAAAATAAATAACCTTCCCAGTAAATTTTAAAAACATAAGAATGTTGTGTCGGTTCACAGTTTTTGAATAAAACCATAAAATATGTTGTAGGCCTATGTATTTTTGTATGCATTGATCAAATTCATTTTTAAATAGTAGTGTAATAATTTAAAGTCTGATTTCTTCTCTTAATATGAACCATTTTTGTAAATATTACAAATATTTCCAAAGCTTGTCCATTTGCTCTCTTTTGATGCTGCCTTTTTGCTGATCAGCTCCGGTATGTTATTTGTTTAAATTCTATCGATTGAGTGAGGAAATTTATCTCTTTTCTAGATCCTTTCTTAATGGATGTACTTTAATTAAAGAATTATAAACATATGATTTAAAAAAAATTATAGTTTCCACATTTTTCTAACACTGACCGGTGCTCACCAAACATTCTATAAAATTCTGTGTAAGTTTAAAATTCTCAAAATTTAAATCATGCGGGTCATTTTCAAGATAACAAGCTGAGAGTCAGCATAAAAGTTTAAAATATATATTTTAAATCCTAAGTCAAGTTTCAATTCGATATATTAAAATTCGGCCAATTTAGAATGAGCCAACGCTTCATATATGAATAAGATGTCCCCTTTTAGTGATTTCCCCTGCTGCAAAATACATACTTGCATTACCAAATTTTTTCCGGACAAACCATTGCTCGGACGAAATAAATACAAATGACCTTTTTTGTTGAAAAATACCTCCCCTACACGGTGGTATTTTTACTTTCCTCTATCTTCATCCCAGCTCGAAATATTAAGGATAATCGAAAAAAAATGATAATCGATTTTTTTTCGACTTTGGGAAATCGATAGACTGGTAAACTTTTTTTATATTAATCTACATACTTTAATGTACTTATAAAAAAAAATCAGCCGTATTGTAAATTACTGGAACTTTTGGTCTAAATTTACCCCTACCGACTGGCCTATCGAATGATTTATAGTGATCATAGTAATAAGAAAAAACCAAGGTAGACTTCTTTAGCAGGTCCATCAGTCTCCAAAAAAACCACCATACACATGGGCACCCCCCCCCCCCCCCCCCCCCCCGCAAAGGAAAATATGTATATTATTAATTATAGTCAGGTAATTTTCTTTAAAGAGATTAGCACTAAAAAATGCTTATTTTATTTTTTACAAGAGTTCAAGCATGAACTGTTGGGTCACTACTTGGTGCAGCCTCTGCGAGTGTTATAGCAGACTCAATGCTGTGTGGGTTAATATTTCACCTGAACAGCCAAATTGGCTTGCCAAATTTTAAAAGTTTTCTTCGGTAGGTCAAAAATATCCCTGGACTCCTTTTTCCGAAGGAGGGGAGGGTACTCCTTAACACGTTCACTGATATGCAAATTTCGTATTTGCTATGCTAGGGAGCTGACCTTCTATTTTTATAGTCTAAATGAGGAGAAATTACTTTATTTTTTATTTTTGAACCTTTCTACGTAATAATCACTAATATTTTAAAGCAGGCGCACATGTGCGTCCATATCATATAGGCGTAAAATTGGCGTAAAATGCATTGTGTATTGAAAATACTCCCAATATGGGGATTGGCGTGCGAAGTACGCAATGCACTGTGTGTCGGCCGCTTCTCATAGCGTTCAGTGTCTAACTCACAATAAGTCCTTAGCAGTGAACGTATTAAGCCCCAAGCCCTGGTCTAGCCTCCTCCAGAAAATATCATTTGGCGCCCATGACCACCTTTGAAAATAAACATCAGTGATACTCCTTTGAAAAGAATATTTTAAAACTTTGGTGACTTCACATATAGATTACAAACTGAGTCAACCTCAGTAAATGTAAAAGGGGAAATACAGAGTAGGTTTATTGTGCCTCAATGTTGGCAAAGAATTATGAAAACTTTGTGTCCCTATAAAATGTTTAGTTTTCAGATGAAAGTCATGTACTGTACACTTAAACGGATTCGTCAAGAAGCAAACAACACGTTTTCTAGGGTTTCAACATCATAGAGAATCCACAAAATATTGAGCCCGTAACAGTATGGTGCGTTGCTTCAGGTAGGAGCATACTGGGTTCGTATTTCGAAGAAGATGATAACGGAAAAGTTGTTACAGAAAGCATATCCTTCAACCTTTTGCAAGAGATCTGAAAATGTTTTGCTGTGCTGGCAATCTGGCTTTTGGTTCCCAGAACTTCCAGCAAGATGGCGCCACCAGTGACACTATTGCTTTACTTCAAAGAAAGTAAAGTTTGTTGATTTCCTGAGAAACAAACATTTCACACCCATCCCACTCCCCTGACCTTTCACCATCTGATGCTTATATGTGGAGAATGATGAAGAAAGCATCTTCCTAAATAAGCCCCCGACCACCATGGAACTTTGTAAAGGAATAACTAGATGTCTTAGAAGCATGCAAAACCCCTTTTTCACCCACGTGTTCGAAGATCTTCATCAATGTTACGAAAGTAGCCTAAAACTTAATGACGGGTAAAGAACTAAAGTGTTCAGCTTCCTTTTATTTTGTTCTGCCTAAGTATAACAAATTTAAAACTATTAAAGTTTGTTAAAATTTTGTAAAGTATACAGTATTATTCATTATAGGTACTTTTTATTTTATTTTTTTTTTTAATAGATCTGAACTTAAACTACTACCATATTTAAATCAACTGATTTAGTTTATGATTAGCTATGCTTAAATTTGAAATTATATTATAAACTAGTTGACCCGTACGGCGTTGCCCATGGTGGTTGGTATTTTCAGTCTTTTTAACGTAATTGTATTCTTTTTAAGTGTTCAGTCAGTGAGTGGTATTTGGCTTTTATATATATATAGATCTTAAATATTAAAAGCACTATTGTCATAATAATAAAAGATCTGAAATTATGATTTTAGTAACTTTGATCCCCCAAACCCCTCCTAAAATTTCGAAATTTTTCATACTCTTTCTTAGTGAGCACCTATGGCCCTAGAGGAAGCTACATACCAAATTTCATTCCAATCCGTTCGGAAGTTTTGAATAAATCGTTTTTTAATAACTTTGATCCCCCAAACCCCCCCTAAAATTTCGAATTTTTTCAAACCCTTTCAAACTGAGCACCTCTGGCCCTAGAGGAAGCTACATACCAAATTTCATTTCAATCCGTTCGGTAATTTTTGAGAAATTGTGATGAGTGAGTCAGTGAGTGAGTGAGTGGTATTTCGCTTTTATATATATAGATAAATAAGAATTAAAAACCAGAACTTAACCAACAAGAACTAGTACTGTAGTTCAAATTTGACAGTATAAAATGAGCTGTTAATAGAATTGACATAACAGTTAAGTTGTAATTAACTGATTGTTGTACAAACGCTGAAAATAATGATTAGCAAAACACCTAATGTTATTCAGTTTTTTCACTTAAACGTGAATGTCACAAAATGCATAGTTCAAACATAAACCAGGAATAGATTATAATTTAGCCAATACATCCATCAATGTTTACAAATTTATAAAAACCTTTATATACATGTGTACATATCATATCTCCAAGTAATCATCTTCATATTTTTTTTAACCATAAGGTAAGGGGCCCAAATATCGTCCCCCTGAGGGAATTGACCTATAACTCAGTCCCTAGCAAATATTTTCCAAAAACAAAAATGCCTCAGCGAAGCCAAAACTATCTAGAAGTTGGTTTTTGGTTGTATTGTTATAAAAATCGTAATACAAATCAAAAAAGTCAAAATCCAATTTTTAAATAAAGTGTTCCTAATATCATCCCCACCAAAAAAAAAAACTCTGTACCCAAAATGCAGATACAGCTGGTCTTATAATTATCAGAACCAATGTTTTCTTTGAACTGACTCTCTGGGCCACCAAATAATTGAGGAAAAATTATAAAATGTGGATAAAAGTAGAAACATTTTAGTAAACATATTTTTTTTAAGGACACGTTTTGTAAAGAGATGGCTGAATTTTATCATACGTTCAAAAAGTTCTATGTATTTTAAAAATTAAATACATTTTTAGGTGAAAAAAAGAAGAAAATACAAAATTTTAAGCAAATAAGTAAGTTTATTTCAACTGCATTGGCACTGAAGAACAGTCTTCATGTAACCATTTAAAGCACTTAGTGCATCGGACCCATTTATTTCGAGGCATTGAATACGACTTGGTGGCTTTAATATGTGGCCTAATTTTACCCCCCACTTACGGCTACGTATCATCTGAAACAGAAATCAAACAATCAAATTACTGCATTTGTTCAAATACAGACACAAAATCAATTAGGCTTTATTAAACAAATTAATGTATTTTTGCTCTTTTACAAAAAAGTACAATAATAGTGATATCTTAATATTGATTACTTTTGCTTATAATTCATTAATAATCATAATAAAAGCATGATAAACAGAAGTGGCTTGAATATAAAAAAAAGGTTCTCAATAAGTGTTCCTAATATCGCCCCAGCGACGATATTACGAACCACGTTTGGGTACGATATTCGAAACAAAACACATTTTACAAATAGCCGCCGTTATCAGTAAACGGAAAACAAGAATTAAATTTCACTTTCACAAAATGAAATTAACACTGATGGTGTATACTATTGTTAAAAGATTGGAAAACTGCTTACTTTTACGCTTCAAACGCAGGTTGAAAGATATCTTGAACTTTCAAAGTCGTAATTTTCTTTACAAGAAGCACGCACCTATTCGTATCACTGTACAATCAACACTAGCCTATAGTATGGCGTCACAAGTGACAGTTTCTGACAGTAGGCCGACAGAAAGCACCACCTACTTGAGTTACCCTGGGGGACGATAATTGGGCCCCTTACCTTATAGCATTTATTCCATTTTCAAAAAATATTAATATAATGTCACATAGACCATATAATATATAGATCATATAATACCACATGTAGTAAAATTTCCAAATAGGCGTCTGTGAATAAGAAATGTTAACTTTAAGTAAAGAAGAACTCGGATTTTTGCACTGTAAAACAAAATTAGAGTTCAACTAAGATGAATGTATTTCCTTTCTTGATTCCAGGTCTTTCTAACTTAGCTGGCACAACAGAATAATAAATATGAGGATTGTTTTTTTTAAGTAAGATTTGTTTTAAGAAAAACATTATTTTTGAACATAAATTTTATACGAAATGAAAATACGAACATTATTTTGTTTTTCTACATAGTCACCAGTGTTTAATACCTAAACACTTGTTAGTCTTGGTACCAGCTTTTGAATACCATCATCAAACTGTCTATTTAAACACTCGCAGAAACTATTTTTTTCAACCTATCATTATTCTCCAATCGTTTTCAATCAAGAAGTTTTACAAAAACATGAAAGTCTGATCGTGCTAAATCAAGACTGCGTAGAGTATATGGTACAGTAATTCCCATCGAAACTTGTCCAAGTTACTGTGCTTGCCGTAATGTGAAGCAGAATTACTCTGCTTGAAGTACCTGCCAACGGTTTTGAATGGCACGATAAACTTTAATAAGGTTTCACAATTAGCTCTCAGCATTTATTGACATGGTACACAGAAAACTGTGGCAATGATTTTCCGTGTTGATGGTTGTTGTTTGAATTTTCATAGTTTTGTCAGAGAATTTGAATGATGCCACTCACTGGATTGTCGTTTAGTCGTTGGCATACCAATCCAAGTCGTAGGCCTAAGTAATCCAAGCTTCATTACCACTCACAATGTGACTCAAAAACTCATAACCGTCCTTGTCATAGAGTGTTCAAAAAATTACTGAAATTATGAAATTAACCAAACATTTTGGAAAAAGGCTTGCAATCAGAAAACCTGGAAATCCTCAAAACGCAATATTTTAAATGGTTAAAAATTAGTTAAAACATTTTTCAGTAAATATTCCCCTTTTAATTCTACATCTCTTGATGTAGGCCTACCTATCAATTAAATTGTAATATTATTTGTACCATTAACATTTTAGAAATCACTAAAAGCTGAATAATTTTTAAAATGATAGCACTATTCAAAAAATAAATACAATGATCTGTTATGTATCTTTTAAGATCCTTACAGTATCGGAAAAAACATTTCCCGGAAATGTTTTTTTAAATCCCTACTTTTATACAATTATGTTTATGAAAACTATATGAGATATTTCAATATTGAAAGTGTTCCATTAAAATATAGACTTTATCTATAATAAATTAACAAATTAATTAATAAATTTCTTTTTTTTATAGTCGTGGAGTTATAATAGGCCTACAGTTTTTAAAAAGTTTACTGTAAGTAGGCCTACTAGTTTTACTTAAATGTCCACAACTTCCAGCGTAATTGATATTTTTGAAAAATTATAATTCATATTAATTCAACTCACCATCCTACTTTTTTCATGTGATAAATCGTATGTAAATCAAAAATTAAGATTGATTGCCTTAAAATGTTGCAAGGGAGTACGGTACCTACCTAATTAGGCCTACATTACAATTTTATAAATTGCATAAAACTTACATTTTCTCTAGCTTATATCCCGGAAAACATATTTAGGAACTATAATAACTAGTTTATCTAATTCGCAAAATACAATAATAGAAAATATCTCACTATTTTTAAAAGCAATGTCAAACAAAATATTCTGAAACAAAATTAGGTTATAAAAAGGAAAAGTAAAAATTAACCAATCAAAACAAAACAGTATGGAGACAGAAAACAATAGAACTGTATTTAATGTCCTTGATAGCTAGTATATTCAATCTATGTAGGCATATTTTGTTTATAGGAAACAACTTCACAACAACAAAAAGTAAGTTTAAACGTTATTTAGGTATTTTAGAAAATACAACAAAATAAACTAATTTATAAATCTAAAATGACAACTTCTGTCAATATGCAATATAAAGTTCAACTAAAAGTGTAAAGAGTGCAGCACGTGACGGAATTGGTCTGAAATATATATTTTTTTTTTAGATACCGTTTATTTATTTTATTTCAAGTTATACATTAGGACTGAAACATTGAACTTCAAAATTGATTTAATATTTGATTTAACAGCGCATTCTAGTTACAAAAATAACAGATATTTGCTTTAATACATATATTATATAAGTCCACAGACGTCAGCACTGATCAGACACGTTTAACTCCATTGAGTTTCAAAATTTGACCTACAGCGCATTCTAGTAAAGAAACCATTTTGAAATAGTACATCTAAAAGTATCTAGGTAGCAGCACGTTACGAGACTGATGCGAAACTTTTGATTACCAATGTCAACATGATTCCAACATTTGGCAGTAATATTGTAAAATAAATCTGCAAAAATAGTTACCGAGAATTCCTCAGTGAGGCGGCACACTTTTTTTTAAGAAACAATAAATTTGTCCTGTCTCACTGTTAAAAAATCACTCCAGAAGAGCATAGTAAATCTGCTCTAAATTTACCGATATTGTCATCTTTGTGATCAAATCTTTCTATCCGTAAGGTGCTGCCACCTGGAACGTTCAAATTTGAAACTATTTGTCGACAATTAACAGTAGTCTGGAGAATGCTACCTACACTCAAATTATTAACTGGTATTAATTAATTGTATCCGTAAGGTGCTGCCACCTTAATTTTTAAAATTTGAAACTATTTATCCTCATTTTACAATAGTCCGGGAGATGCTGCTACCTACATTCAAATTATTAACTATTAATAATTTTTCCAGAATTTTAGATTACATCACTGAAGACGAAACATTTATTTATTGCCCCGTAAGGGTGCTGTCCCCTGTGATATACGAAAAACAAATTGTTATCAGCCAAGCTACAAATTAAAAACATTTTGAACATTTATTAGGCCTATAAAAAAACTAGAGGACTTCAACCACTGCTCGCTCACCAACAACTGCGGCGAAGCAAATGCAAACAGATTATTGTATACTACGATATTTTTACGCGAATGACTTTTGACTAAGCCAGAGATTTTTTATTTTTATATAGAAGAGTGCCAATTTTCAGATTATAAAATATGACCAAAATTTGATTCAGTAAACAGTATTTTAAATTGATCAGATAGACCTAGTAAAGAATAACATAACTTTAATAGTGATAGGTGTTTGAATTATAATACAGTAAGCCTTTTTCGTTGTTTGTGTTTGCTACAACCTAACCTAAAACAACAGTTGGTTGTGAAGAATAATTACCTGAATCTAAATTTCCCAAGTTGGTTGTTATGGTAAATGTAAATGCTTTCAAGAAATGTGTGTTGGTTCAGTATAGGCCTAGGCCTAACCTAAAATTTTGTTTTAAGCTTTTAATCGAAATTGGGTGTTTTATTTATAATATTATGTAACAACAGATGTTTGAATTTAATACAGCAAGTTTTTTTTCATTGTTTTTATTTTACTAACAAAACCTGAAAAGTTTTTGGATGTGAAAATAATTAACTGAATCTAAATTTGCTAAGATAATGAATATAAATGCATTCAACAAACAAGTGTTAGACACACCTAGAATTCTGTTACTAAGCATTTGAATCAACGTCTACATAGTTTTAAAAGTATCCCGAAAGTGTTAGACTTTAGCCATTATAGTTTTGGCTGTTCGTTGATTATGAATCAGTCAGGTCTTGTTTTATTTTTACAGATTACTTTAGGTTATGTACAGTAGAACCCCTCTTAACCGGCCTCGGATCAATCGGTCCTCGGCTTAACCGGCCTATTTCAAGGAACAACAAAATCAAATATATTAACTGGCCGAAGTCTCAAACATCGATTATTTGACGGACATTTCGGGATGACGCAATGTTATTTGTGCTACTGTATGTGTTAATGTTGTGGCAGGGAAAAGGGGGGAGGAGGAGCGTAACAAAGGAAGCCGCCTTGTCGATTGATTCTTGCCGCTTGAAGCAAGAGGGGGAATCAAATCTTGCTTCCCACGGCAACTCTATTATTTTTTCTTGGAATCAATTAACCAAGCGGCATCCTTTGTTTTTCTTTCTTCGTCTGTTTATTTGTCGGAACCTTTACTGAATTTCATGAGAACAAAAGTGCTTGAAAACGGGAGGGGAGAAAAGGAGGCGAGGGAAGGGGAGTGGAATGGGGGAGGAGGAAGTGTACTGTACATTTTTCTTTCAGTTTTGTTCTTAAATACAGTACAGTACAGTAATGTATACATCTGTTTAAATAATATACTGTAAATTATCTGTTAAATTAAAATGAGTGAGTTAGCTAAAAGGAAACGTGTGATGGTCTCGTTTGAGACACGGTTAAAAGTGTTAAAAAGACTGGACAGCGGGGAATCGGTAAAAAAGCTCTGTACAGAGTTTAACGTTGGAAAAAGTACCATCAACGATTGGCGATGAAACAAACGATCGATTGAAGAAATGTGTTCAAAGATTGAGTCTGAAAAAATTCTTGCAGTTCGGTGCACTAATAAAAAACCAGTTTGTGACATCGTTGACGAAGCCCTTTGGATGTGGTTCGTTCAAGAACGTCGGAGAGGAACCCCTATCAGTGGCCCAATTTTGATTGAAAAAGCATTGCTAATTCATAGTAAAATTGAGAATGCACCAGCATTTTCTGCTAGTCAGGGATGGCTTGACCGTTGGAAAAAGCGCCATGGGATTCGTTTTGCTCACATAAGTGGTGAAAAAATGTCAGCAAATGAATCAATTGCTCGTGAATTTCTGACATCATTTATGAAAGTGATCGACAGTGAAGGCCTAGTCCCTGAGCAGGTGTACAACATGGACGAAACTGGGCTTAATTTTAAAATGTTGCCAAATAAAACTTTTATATCAAGTGAAGAAACATCATCTGCGCCTGGGTTTAAAAAAAATAAAGAACGTATCACCGTTGCTGTTTGCTCCAATGCAGCTGGGACTCATAAAATCCATCTTTTTGTGATAGGAAAGTCTGCTAAACCACGAGCATTTAAGAACTTAAATTTATTAACATTTCCAGTGTACTACAGGTCCCAAAAATCAGCTTGGATGAACTCCAATTTGTTTGAAGAATGGTTCAACTTCGAATTCGTCCCAAAAGTGAAGGCACACTTAAAGAGCAAAAATTTACCAATGAAAGCAGTCCTTCTTCTCGACAACGCTCCAACTCACCCCCACTTAAGTGATGTGGATGGCATACAATCTATGTTTTTGCCTCCAAATGTTACCAGCTTGATACAGCCTATGGACCAAGGAGTGATAGAGTGTTTGAAAAGACGGTACCGCCGTAAGTTACTTTCCGAAATTTTACTTAGGTGTGAGGATGAAAACTTACCGCTCCTGGATAAAGTGAAGAGGATAAACATCAAGGATGTAATTTTTATGTTGGCCATTGCTTTTGAGGAAATTCCTTCTTCTACCTTTGTGAAATCGTGGAGAAAAGTTTGGCCTAACATAGAAAATCTGGTTGAGAGTAGCAACGATTCAGAGATCGAAGAAATTGAAAATCAAGCCATTTTACACGATCTTCAATCGTTACCTGGTGGGAACCAAATGCAGTTAGAGGACGTGGAGGAATGGATGACAAAAAGTGACGAAGGACTTGAAAACGAATTTTTTACAGACGAGGAAATAATTGGTATCGCCAGTAAAGATGACTGCGAGTACGAAGACGAAGGCGAAATTTCAGAAGTGGAGGACTCGCAAAAAATAACACACGACGAAGCAAAAAAAGCTGCAGAAATTTTATTGCATTATGTTGAGCAGGAAAAGGATTCAACGGCATTAGACGTGATGAACGTAAGGAAATGGAGAGACTTGGCTTTCAAAAAATCTTTAAAAGTTAAGGAACAAAAAAAAATTACTGATTTTTTTAAACAGTGATTTATACAGTGTACATAATGTAAATTAAGTTTTCAAAGTGTAAATTTAAGTTAAAATGTTTACATGTAATTTGTTAGTGTTTGTTTGTGTGTGTATGTACAGTACATACAATAAAATCAGTTGCAATAACGTCTTATTTAATTTATTATTTATGAAATATGTACTGTAGGTTTTTTTTTTAACTAAAATCTATTTTTTACGGGAACCTCGGATCAACCGGCCAAACTCGTAACCGGCCAGGGTCTCGGTCCCGACCTGACCGGTTAAGAGGGGTTCTACTGTAATCATTATTAGGCTCCAGTATCCAAAGTTGCATGACTTGTATTTTACAGAGAAAATAAACGGTATCAGTTAACTGACACAAACTTTCTCCCAACTTACTGTAGTCAAAATAATATTGTTTTTAATCATTTTATTTACTACTTTTTAGAACAAAACAATAAAATAATATTCTACGTACGTCAATCGTATAAAAAAATTATTGTCCCAGGCGGGATTCGATCGCGCGACCTTTGAATTACTGGCCGTGCTCGCTACCGTAGTGCTACCCCGTGCGGCCGCTGCCGCGATGCTAGATTGACAACACAAACTTGTTTATTTTTAAACATTTCCCCATAATTATAAAACGCCAAAGTTTTGATAAAAGC
>JAGFPH010000637.1:254231-276318 GCA_018207615.1 Philaenus spumarius
CAAATCGGTAATAACTTAAGGAAAAGTTAGGGAAGAGGTGCCCTATACCCATGTAAAAATAAGCTTCAAATTTATTAAATGTTCTTTTTTTAACTATCTATCATTTTTGTAAAAAATTATAATACAAATGTATGTCTGTCTACAATTTTATTTCTGTTGGTAAATATCTAAGAGAAACATAAAAATATAAACAATCCATCAAACAAAAAAATTTATAAATCAAAACGTTTGGTCGTCACCATTCCAAATAAAGATTTAATAAATAAATGCCGCGACTTACCGTTTTACAATATTCAACTTTACTGCCATAGTATGACGACCGTTTAAGCTATTCAGCAATTTTCAAGCTTTGTAACCGCATAATCCTTTGTCAATTGTTAACACGAACACTCAATCACAGTACATTCGTACACACTGTTGGAGATAAGCAATCCCCTCCATCGATTGTGTGACGGAATGTTGGGCCCAACCAGTCGATGATATTTGAATTGACTCTGTTTTTAAAATAATGTATCGCGTGTTAATTTATTATTGTGTTTGTGTTAATGTACTGTGATAGTGTTTCTGTTAACTATTGGCCAAGGATTATCCGGCTGAATAGTCGAAACGGCCGTCGTACTACGTCAGTAAAATTGAATATTGTAAGACTGTAAGACATTTATAAAACTTATTTAATATATATTATATTTTACAAACCTTTGTATTTCCACATTTGTAAAGCTAAAACAAAACAAACAAAATATATAAAAATATAAATATTAGTACCACTTAAATTAGGCCTAGGAAGAAGAGAAACGCTTGACACATACTCAGAAATTTAGTTTACCAATTCCAAAATATATTCAATTAAAAGTGATATTTCAATTCAACACCAGCCGTATACCAACACAAAATTGACCACTGAATCAAATAGATGGAGCGCTACACTTGAAATTCTTGATAACAAAAAATATTCATATTGCTTTCAAAAAGATTGCTAGGTGTAGTGTTTTGATCCAAACAAGGAATGTGCATTTATTAGTTTTTATACACATGTCCGGATATTACACTCTAGACCAGAATCGACCTGGAGTGCGCGGCGGACCAGTTATGGTACACAAAAATAATATTGGTAATGTTGGAAAGCAGCAAATAATAATGGGTTAGAATTAAAATAGGATAATATATATATTTTGGTAGTGATTCTTGTAAATAAGAGGTGCAAAACATTTGCTTGTGTTTTTATAATTTTGGAAATAATAAACACCATATTCTCTTCTAATAATAATGAATTATAATTCAAGACAATGACTGATTCAAGAAGTGTTATACCATTACAAACTTTGTTTTTTCCAAATTTTTATTTTAAAGTTGTGGATTGAAAAATTTTTGTATAATAGAAATTGACTAGTTTCCAAAGGATCATCATAAACATAATCTATTATAGTGTGTTAAAAGACATAAGCACCAGTTTCAACATAAGACTAAGTATTACCATCATCTATTTTAGGTGAGTAAAAAATGCAATTATTATTATAGCATGAACAGTTTATTACTTATGCAATCTATATCTATATAGATACTCACTCACTGACTCACTCATCACGATTTCTCAAAAACTACCGAACGAATTGAAATGAAATTTGGTACGTAGCTTCCTCTAGGGCCATAGGTGCTTACTAAGAAAGGGTTTGGAAAAATTCGAAATTTTAGGGGGGTTTGGTGGGTAAAAATTACTAAATCACGATTTCTCCAAAATTACCGAACAGATTGGAATGAAATTTGGTATGTAGCTTCCTCTAGGGCCATAGGTGCTCACTAAGAAAGGGTATGAAAATTTTTGAAATTTTAGGAGGGGTTTGGGGGGATCAAAGTTACTAAAATAATAACTTCAGATCTTTTATTATTATGACAATAGTGCTTTTATTATTTAAGATCTATATATATATAAGCCAAATACCACTCACTGACTGAACACTTAAAAATAACAATTACGTTAAAAAGACTGAAAATACCAACCACCACGGGCAACGCCGTACGGGTCAGCTAAGTTTTATATAAAATCAAAAACGAACTGCAAAAAAATGGCTAAGAAGTCTTAAGCAACTAATTGATATGCACTGGGCTGGCTGGCACTAGGATAGCGAATCTTCTTAATTTGTACAGAGTATTTTTCTGTTGTTTGCTTGATTTATTAAAGTTTCTTATTCTTATCTAATTTAAAAAAATCTATATATATTTTTATTATTTTTTTTAACTTTAACAAAAATCATTTTTAGCTCTGCCTTATCCAACCAGTAAACTAAAGCATGTATATTCAGGGTTCTTTGATTCCGATTCCCAAGCTTGGTGTATTTTCCTTGAAACAATTTTATTTTTTAAAGTATTTTTTTACAAAGATTAAATAAATGTGACTACCAGATTATAAAAATTTAATTTCTTGCCTTTTGGTGACTTTTAGGAGACCTCCGTTAGAAATTTGATGACCTTATTTTCAACCAAATTGAAATATATATTGATGTCTTACGAAAATGTACAGATATAAAAAAGAAACTCTTGAATCAAAAGAAATTATTTGTTTTATAACACAGAAAACGCATCATTAAATGAATATGAACTAGTACAGTTTGAGAAACTGAGGAAATAATCTGGATACATGTTTAAAAAGATTTATTTTTTCTCTCACCGCTACAAGAAAGCCCATTTGCTAGGTAATAGTTTAAGAACTGGTTTATTACGAATCACAGAACCTCTACTATTTATTAGACGTATCGATCATACGAATGGCCCCTTTAAGTGAACTAGATACATTGAACTGAATCTTTAAAAATTAATAATAATAATATAATAAATTATTGTATAATATATAAATATATAATATGTAATTAAATCTATTCTCACTTAAAGGATAGATTGCTCATTTAAAGTAATAGGATTTAATAATTAATAATAATAATATAATAAATTATTTTATAATATATAAATATATAATATATAATATGTAATTAAATCTGTCTTACTTACAGGATAGATTTAATAATTAATAATAATAATATAATAAATTATTTTATAATACAGTAGAGCGTCGATAATCCGAACGTCAATAATCTGAAACGTCAAAAATCCGAATGCGTTCTGAGTCAGCCCCTACATAAATTTCGTTTTCGTTTTTGCAAATTCCAATTATTGCGTCTAAAAATTTCACAAAAATCTTCATCGCAGTTTGACATTATTATCTCTTTTTAAAAACTTCTTAATACCTGCTCTCACACGCCCTCACAACAGACTGGCTGTCAGTATTTTCACTGTCACCCTAGTAAGCTGCTTTAGCGCTAGCAGTAAACTAATACATAGAAAGTTCATTCATTTCTCTTTGTGTCATCATTATAACAGTGTGTCGTACATACAGTAGTGTAATATACAGTGATTTATTTTTTATTTTTCGTTTGTATTAACTATAATGTACAGGTCAACTTTTAATTATTATGTACAGAACTGTAATTGAGAGTTACAAGTGTAATCATGTTGGCCCTACTGTGTACGTGCCACATCATAATATGTAAGTAGTGTTACATACTGTATTGTAATTACATTACTGCTTGTACTGTTTAACCACTTTAATCGATTAAAGGGCATATATTTTAGACTAAATGGCATTTTCTTGGTTGTTTTCAAAAATCCGAACAAATTGATAATCCGAACCCCCCTCGGTCCCAATTAGTTCGGATTTTCGACGCTCTTCTGTATATAAATATATAATATGTAATTATGTCTATCCTTATTTAAAGGATATTTGGAAATGATAAATATTATTTTTATATCAATTAAATAATTAATTCCTAATTAATTAGAAAGATAATTAATAATTAATAATTTTCTTCTTTTATTTAAGAAAAAGAAGAAAACGATCTAAAATCATTAAATAATGAATTGGAAAAGTAATATAATTGTTAATTTGGAAATGATAAATATTATTTTTATATCAATATTATAAAGAGGTAAACTTTGTTTGTTTGTATGTATGTAGGGGGTAATCTCTGGAACTATTGAACCAATTAAAAAATAGTTTTATTAATGAAAAGCTACACTATCCCTGAGTAACATAGGCTATAATTCATTTTGATAAAAACGTTTTTTATTTCAATATTTGTAAATTTAGTCAGAAAAAATTCTTAGGTTAGACCTAGACCGATGAACTAACACATTTATTTACATTTATTACCATAGCAATCAATTGAATAAAATAACAGATAAAACGGCTGTTTGCTCTAATATTTCCATTATAAACATTTGAAACAGCTGATTTCAAACTTTGAAGCAGTTATTTGTATTTCTAACTTTTAGGTTAGGTTTTTATTAAAGTTTAGGCCTGGGCCTTGCTGGTTCTTTTAACCTTTATTATAACTGCTGTTATAAGATATACAAAATAATTTGATTTGAACATTTAACATTATTTACCATCTTAGCTTTGGGGTTATTATTAATCCTACTCCTTTATTATAAAGAAAACATAACATGATTTTGTGTATAGAAGGTTCCAACGGGGTTGGCGTGCGGAGCACGCAGGGGTTGCTCCTAGTCTTTAAATAAATTTAAATTTTGAACTAGAGTTGCTACACGTTTTACACGGATGATTTGAACGATTTGGGGAAGATCCAATTTCAGGCAGGTAAAAAATAGGTGACCTTAGACAACAAACCATGCCTTTTGGAACTGGAAGATCCCCTGTAAATGTAAATCCTGTACTACTTGGACTAATTGGGGACTAAAAACCTGCTACAGATTGTATGAAATGAAATGAACTGTACTTACCGTTGATTGGAGTTCGTGGCATATTGTTCAACTTGGGCGTACTATTATTGCGTTCTGGATCAGGCTCATCAAGACCTGTTAAACAAATTAAAGTAAGTTTCAGACTCTAAAGATTACTAAGATACAGTCTGTTTCAAAGAAAATTACAGTTGATTTGAAAGTTTTCAAACGTTTACAACTGAACCGTTCACTTCTCACAAGCAGACCACACATCATTGGAAAGACTGGTTGTGAAGTTTGTAAAATCCTTTCTTTCAGTTTACACCAAGTTACAGCATTAGAAAGCATTCAGCACAATTCCTATTTTATCAACTGTGCGGCACGGTTTTAATTTTACAGTACGACACCACCTCCAATGGTATTTACAAATCATTTGACTTTGGGGCCAATAGTTTTAAGATAAAAGGTTGTTTGTGTGAAATGAAATCAACAGTTCATCCTTGTATTGACATTGAGCACATCCAGAAGAGTCTACCCATCTTGATAGCCAAGAGCCAGTAATTTCGTATTTGACTGTATGCAGAGTTTGTGGAATTAGCTCGAAAGATAAAGGTCCACAGTTTAAATCGTGGTGCAGACAATGAATGGTTGTGCAGTTGGAAAGTGAAATAAAGGTGATGTTAGCTTGTCAGTGCTCTTTGCCTTAAAACTGCAAAAAAAATTTGCGTACGTTACTCAAAACCATATAGAATTCACTAAACAACGAATAACTAGAGTTTTATGAAATAATTTTCCGCAATGAGACTGAAGGCAACAGTTTGTTTTACACTTAGTATTTAGTGACGGCTGGGTGTTACGCAGTGAGATGAGAGATATTATCTATACTTATAAAAGCCAAATACAATTGACTCATCACAGTTTCCCCAAAACCACGAGGCCTACAAACATGAAATTTGGCACTAATACATTTTATAGGCTCTATACGCGCACTAAGAAAGGGTTTCCGAAAATTCGAAATTTTAGGGGGATTGGGGGGGGGGGGGGGAAATTTTTACAAAACCCCACTTATTATAAAAGTGGGGAGTATATTTATTGATATAATATATGTTTTGTTAATATACATTTAACTTTGATTTGTCTATCCGTACAAAGCCGGGTCGGGCCAGCTAGTTAATTTATATTTAGATAAGTTTATTAGAAGTAGAATTGTATTGCTACGGTGCAACAAGCGATGAAATCAAATCGCATAGTTGCATATTTTAGTAAGCCAATGACCGAGCTAGACGAGCAAAACTGAGTGGGGACAGAGATGTTAAACAGAGGGGAATCAATTCGAGAAGGGGCTTTTTTGGGTGGAACCAGAGGTGAACGACGAAGCGAGACATGCCACGAGAACAAAATAAGGTGAGGGCACATTTCTTGGGAATATTTGGGGAAATTGTTTTAGCATCAAGTTAAATAGAATCAGTTTTTGTTTGCTATTATTTATTTTTTTGATGCCCGGAATTTGAGAACTTTGGGAAGTTGATATAATATTTGAACTCAGTTTTTCCCGTAGAGTTAGGCATAAGAGTTATACAGATTAAGATTAATTGTTGTTGGATAAATTAATAATACCCCTCAACTCACTTCGTAACAACCACCACAAGCAATATGAAGATGAAAAAGATTCTCTATAAATTAATGTATGTGTTATATGAAAAATTTTAGAATACATACTTTTTAAATAATTACTCTGATCTTAAAAAATCCAGCAAAAGGTCTGTTGTGTTTACTGACGGATCCAAAAACTGGGAGAGTTACGAGTACCGGCATCTAATGAGTTAGACCATTACTTACAATGGGTTAGGTAATAACAGTACTTTTCTAGCTCGTATAGAATCATAAATCCCACAACTTGTGATTAGAAATAAAAATTTTTTAGTGAAGAACTACGCCTTGTTGAAAGAACGTAAGTGGAGTATGATATGTTGAAATTGTGTAGCTAAACCAAAACATGAAGCTTATACAATAACGTTGCTTTAAGTTGGCCAAGTTTACGTAATATCGGAGTCAACAGGAGGCGTTAGACAGATTTTAGCTTATTACGTGTACTAAATATGAAGTAGAAAGAGTCATGCAGCTTTTGTTTATTTACTGCTTATTAGCGAATTTCCATAGAAAAGATGAGCTATTGCAGTTACCCTTATTGTAAGACCTAAGGTGTAGTGTAATAAATGAGCACCGATAGTGGTCGCCAGAACACGTTTTCGGGTGTCATTAAAAACTATATATATTTAGTTTACACTATAACGGCCATATTTTACGTCAGATTTGGTCCAAATGTGGTACACAGATTGGTTTTCTAAGTCGTTCAGACGAGTTCGCTAGAGAAAAAAATCAAATAACCGGAAGCCCGTTTTTTGACTAGAAGTAAAATGTTTTGAGATTTTTCGTACTAAAATTAACCTTTTTTGGGGTTTTATCTAAAAAAATTAAAATAGGAGATTATGCTGCATATTTTTTTTTTTTTAACTACCTTTTGCCCGTCAGGTTTCCCCAAAATCAATCAAAACGTAAAATACCACAAAAGTACATACAAAGTGAGTTTGTCCGCTGCGATCAAAGCGAATCAGTCTATAATCCGAAGCCACAAGATCAGGGTGCAAACTCACAAAGCGGGTGTTTCAGCTGCGAACGGAACTAAGCAGCGCTTGAGGCGCAAACAAATTCTACTAACATATTTCGTACACACAGGCAGTTATTGAGCGACTTCGTGAGTAGACCAATTTCCCGAATAGTTAGTTGAAACAATAAAACATATAAACTTAATTTTAGAAATTTGCTAAACTCGCCTCAGCGTTTCAGCTGCGTGATCGATTTATTTTTAAATGTCATGTGACAACGATATTGATAATTTTCTTGAAGGAATTTCAGGCAATGAATCTATATTTAAAAGAAGAAAATTTTTTACAGTTTGAAACGGCCAATCGACCGATTCAATTGGGGTTAATTAATTACATTAATTAAAATAAATTCAAAGTCATTATAACAAAAGATTAAAGACAAAGGGTGTCTAAAAAAGCCCAAAATTAAGATAAAAAAGTAGTTTCCAATGTGAAAATAGTCTTTATTAATAATTTTGAAGAATTAACTAGAATTATGTAAGTTGAATGCGTACAGACGATGACGTATGCTTTAGCGACAAAATCGAGCCAAAACCTTGCAGGAACGGACAGGAATAGACTTGTCCAGTCTTGTCTAAATTTGGTTGAAATTAGATAACATTGAAAGATAGGGGTTTGTTATTTGATTGAAAAAAGTTGTTATTATTAGATTTATGTTGAAAGGAGAGTTAAATAAGCAAGGAGTAATAAAATTAATTTTGTTATGATAATTTGTTAAAAAGTTATAGACAAAAATGTAAGCGTAAACAAATTGAATAGGCAGAATTTGAACAAAATCCAAAAACAAAGTAGAGTCATTTGTAAAGTTAAAAAGGGTTAAGAAAATAAAGTAATAAAAAATATAAAGTTATAAAGTAATAGCTAAAAAATAAAGTGTAAAGTCATTCTTGGGCATAAAAGGGCCAATAACTCATAAAGTTCAAAGGTAATTAAATCATAAAGAATAGCATTTAATAGAGTCAATAATAGGGCATAATCAAGCCAAAGTTCAAAATAAATAAATAAGTAGTTTTGCAAAAATAAAATAAATTAATAAAAAACTTTATTAATTCAAAATAAATACAATTGAGAATAATAAAAGGGAAATATTGATAAAATAGGGTATATATATGTGTAATAAATTGTAATGCCATGTGAGATATGAAAAGAGCTTTAAAGGGGGGGAATGAAATGCCGAAAACCAAACGAAGGCAATTAGAGTAACAACAAGCTGAATAAATAGACAACCAAACAAGCTATTAAAAATCCAACACCAGATCAGCGCGTTTCAAGACCAACCGAAGAAGATACAAGCAAGAAAAAATGGAAAATTTCAAATTTACGGGAAATAAATTTCAAAATTTAAACAAAACTAACGAAGTCCATAAATCAAGAATGAAGAGGAGTAGAAACGCCATTCGAATTCCAGAGAAACCAGAAAACGTCAACCAATCCATAGAAGTCAATAAAATCAAAATCCGACCACGCAAAAAGAAGTTATAGAATTTGGATGAAATCAAAGCCAAAATTGCAAATCGACAGGCACTGACATGAACTGAAGACCAAAGCACCGAGAAGGAGGTTACGTCATCGGAGGTACAACGTAAAACAAAACAGAGCACATACTGTAATTCAATAAATGAAGATAATATTTAAATTAGGCCTAATCGACAGGAAATAAAGACACTAAAATTCATCAAATAAATCAGGGAATATATTAAGACCAAAAAATATATTTCTAAAGCAAGAAATCAGAATTTCTTGTCACCTAGAGGAAGATGCTCGTTTGACAAGTAACAAGTCGAGGAAAGCAGCTTGCATCCCCTCTAACTTTAGTTTTAGCACGAAGCGCCAACGAGTAAACATCTGACCGAGCTCCGAGAGTACTTAGAGAAAGTCGAAGGGTGATCAGTTACGGTGTGCGTTACGTACTAGCTCCGGCCTAAAGCTAAGTCGGGTCGTGATAATTTCGGGAGAAGAATATCCATATAAACGGCCTATCTTGCCAAAAGATACTACAAGAAACCAGGAGAGGACAACTCTAATTAAGTCCAGGAGAAGACAACTGTAAACCAAAGAAACCACTCTGGGACCAAGGAGAACAACTTTAAATTGCTGGAAACCAACAGAAAGAATTACGCGTCGAACTTCTTGTGTTCTGTAAGTGGCAAACAATCATTGTTACTTATAATTTTAAATAAATCCCTTTTTTGCAAAATAATAAATAAATTAAATTAAATTAAATAAATAAATTCAAGTAGATTCTGGGGAAATTGAATAAAGTAAACTCGTTTAGTAAATTTCATTACTCACAATGGCAAATCGTCGTATGTAAATAATATAATCATTAATATACAAATTTTAATTAATAAATTAATTCATCACTTTGCTACTTTTCAATATACGTAATTATAAGTTAAATATTATTAAATTTCATTGTGTTTTTGAAAATAATAATTTGTTGTTTCAAAGTTAATGCATTTATGTTTAATCAATAAATCGTTTTGTGTTTTCAATAGAAAATTTTGAATATATAATTTACGAATCCAATCAAATTAATCCTAAAACCATTCAGTGCTCTAGTGTAATTAAGTCAGCAGGTGAGTTATTCACGGATCACTACAAATTTAACTCCAAAGGGAACGATCCCGAAAAAGAGTCTAGAATTGAGCTAGTGTACTACACAAAAGACAAAAAAGGTCTAATTAAAATAAATTTAAAAAACTTAAGAATCGGAAACAAAAGGTTTTCCTTTTCTTGCCCTCGCCAAACCCCTCAAATTGTTCTAACGGGGTAGTACTAGGGAACAACATCAAATAAGGCCTGAAAACACTTGGGTGTTATTTGATGAGGGAAAGTTTTAAAGTTAACAACAAAAGGTTGTATTTATTAAATAAGTAAAGCGGAGGGAGGTTTGCGCGTGGCAAGTTCAAGAGATAAAGTGAATGAAATGTTTGTGTCTGAGCTTAGTGTATGAATGCGATGAATGTGATGTAAATACTGAACACAGTGGTGCAATTTGTAATGAGAATTAACTGCAATTAAAATAAATAGAAGCACTATTGTAAAAAGTTTTTATAATAAGTAGACAAATAAAATTGAGATGCAGGGATTCTAACTATCAATCAGGTTCATCATTGTGATCAATTGGTTAAGGTACAGGACCCTGCAAATAACAAAATTTCCCTATTCAGTAGAACTTGGTTAATTCGAAGCTGAAGAGACCAATATAAAAATTCAAACTATCCAAAAATTCGAATTATAAAAGTAAAATTGTTTTTCGATTTTTAGGTTCTCAAAACGATTGAAATAAAAACTATGTTGAATATGTTTATTATATAAGGTTTATTTTCACCAATCAAAAGTAAACGATGCTTTTTTGTTATGTGCAATATAATAAAAAATATATACTGAAATTCACGCAATTGCTGAAGAGCCTCAGACGTAGGGATTGGGGAATCTTCAACTTCAGCTTCTTCTAAATCCGATAATTCAACACATTTTTTGTTTTTCACTTCTTCTAAAAAGTTCACGTGGATGCTAGTCAGATTTCTTAACGAATACAGCTTTTTTTTAAACAATTTTCTATTGTTGTTTTAGTAACTTGTGACCATGCATTGTGACACATTCTTGCTGCTTAATGGATATCGTTCTTTAAATTTTTGTTTTCCAATGAATCTGTCGTACAGATTCATGAGAGCATTTGTACAATAAATCTCCGGTAAAAATGCTTAACATGTTTCATAATGCCCTGATCCATTGGCTGTAAAACTGAAGTCATGTTCAGGGGAGGGGGGGGGGGGATAACGTAACGCTGTTCATAAGTGATATAGAATTATGCGCAGTACAAGTGTCAATAAACAAGATGATTGTTCTGTTCTGTTTACAAAAGGTTTTGTCGAGATTTAACAACAGACAGAGATTGGGCAGAGCATCAATCGACAAACTACAGTATCGGTACCTAGAAAATTCTCTGAAGACAAAATTCTTGGAATCCGTTACCGCGCCTAGAATTACAATACATGTACAAACAATAGCGGATAGGCTATGTCCTCCCCACTATCTACCTGACAGTGACCTATTTATTCAGCGATCCCTTTCACACCACACAATTAATTTTATTTTTAGTATTGATAAAAAAACTTCAAATTAAAGAACTTGACTTCGAATTATCCTAAAGTTTTTTTACATTGATATCATGTCAAAAGATCAAGGGACCGAACCGAAACTTTGAACGGTAATTTCGAATTAAAAACGTTCGAATCATCCAAGTTCTACTGTAAATATTTTTGGAGAATCCGACATGCTGAACAAGAGATGAAATCTGGAGAGTGTAGAGAAAACATTACATTGTAAAACCAGCGAGCTTTAGCCAACCATAATATACTCACTTTCTTCCTGTAGCCGGGCGATAATATGCAAATCTCCGACGCTGCGAGGCAGGTTACTGCACGAGCTGAAACTGCTGTCGGAAGCACTCGATATCTGATCATCTTCTGCTACGCCGTTCAACGCATCCACTGATTTCGTAAAAGTATTGTTCAACGTTTTAGAAAAAATATCATTCGTCGATTTAGGAAAAGTCGTGTTCAACGGTGATTTGTGCGTATTTACTTGAGCATTCATTTTCGTTATATTTGCAGTCCCATTGACCAGCGTATTTGGAGATTTTGTTTTACTGAATATCGTTTGAGTGGTGTTTAAATTTGTTTTTGTCAGATTGAAAGGTTTGTCGGTCGTATTCATATTAACCGCAGGTGCAATATTTTCAGCTTCGTATGTACAGTTTAAAATTTCTTTACTTAAATTAGTCATATTGTTAATGTCAGTTTGATTGTCCAGGCTCTCCGTAGACGCAGCCATAGTCAAACTATTGTGCAGGGAACTTTCCGGAGTGTTAATGTTACTAAAAGAAGGCGCTGTTATGTCAGATATAATGTCAGCGTGTGATTTGTCAAACGTTGTATTTAGTACGATAGGTTTACGTTGTAAGTTGGAGAATGCTGGAGTTAAACTACTTAGATCTAATTGAAAATGTTTTGGTCCTGTCGTCTCAGAACCTGTACAGCCTAAGGAATCTCTCTCTGGATGATGTTTCACTATGGGAGTAAACTCCAATATATCCTCCATTAAGTCCTGGGATCTCTGTCAAAAAATAAATTTAACTGTAAGTAACAGATAATAATATTATTTATAGAATAAAACAGAACTAACCTAAATAATGGGATGTATAAACAAAAATGCTTTTAAGTATGGGCAAGAAGTAAAGGTTATCTTTCTGTGTAAAAAGTTTTTATGGATAGTCTTTACCTTTACTCAACTCTTTTCCCAAATATTTTTTAAGGACTTGCTCCATTTTTGATTGAATCTGCAAAAAAACAACTTGAAACGGAAGTAGTTTCAAGTAATACGCTAAGTTCTGTTTTAAAAATAATTATAAATTGTCAATATTTTTAGAGTGGTACATTTGGAACTATTTGTTTGAAAATAACCTATTTTCCAGCTAAATTATATACAAAATAACTAGCCGAATTGTTGATATTATGTTACATAGGTCTAAATGTCTAGGTTTTTTTAAATAAACGGTACCAGAAACTAGCACATACTTTCTCACAAACATATTTAAATTATTAAACAGATTCACTGTGACTTCATAATTGTATTAAAGTAGGAGAGGGGATACATTAAAGCAGAGAGTAACTAATAAATACTATTATTATTAGCTAGAGAGAAAACTATTCGATCGATTTCGAACAAATATGCACAAAAAAAGGTTTTGAAAAATTTTGAAAACAATCCCCTTTTTGGCCAAATAACCCCCAAAAATCAGTTATTATTATTATTATTAGCTAAACAAGAATTTTTAGAAAGGTGTGGTTTTTTGCATATGGTAACCCTACATTAAGGGTTACAAATAAGCCAAATTTTATCAAAATCGTTAGAGCCTTTTTTTTATATAAAAATAATAAGTGATTTTTGGGGGGTTTTTGCCCAAAAAGAGGGTTGTTTTTCAAAAATGCTCAAAACCTTTTTTCGTTCATCAATACAGGCCTAATTGACATGTTTGGTGCAAATCTGTTTGAGATCGATCGAATAGTTTTCTCTCTAGCTTTGAATACATACAGACAGACGTTTTGTAAAAACCACTTTTTTGGACTCAGAAGGTCCCAAAACGGTTATTGCCACAAAAATCTCAACATCGGTTTTTTTTGCGATCTCTATACTTTCTCTATACTATAGTATAGTGAGAAAGTAAAAAATCAAACACAATATTTACTACATTCTATAAAATATTATAGTGACGGCATTGACAAGTTTAACTCAGACTGGTCGGCAAAACTTAAAAAAATTTTGTAGAAAGTACTAAATACTGTGCGTTGGTTTGTTCATTCGAAATATAGTTCTACCAAGTACCTTCTGCCATTAGTGTAAATCGTATCCAAATTTATATTTAAAAAATTTCCAAAGACTTTTTACAATTGGCATTAACATGGAGAGTATTAAAATTAACATTACTATACGAATCTGAGGCTAAATGGTTGTTTGAATAATTACAAAAGGTAGAGTCATTAATACTTAATACCCAGCCGCCAACGTCTTGCATGTCCACTAACCAACAGTCTGTTTGGCCTACATGAACAGTAATACAGTTTTATTCTAAAGGACATTAAATATTTTAGGCGGGGTGGTATTTATTTTACAAAAACTGTTTTATTAGGCTACGACCTCCTTATTTTTCTGAACACGGTGCAACCCCTTGTTCTTCCTGTTGTCGAAATTGTCAACTACACCACAACACAGCACAAACAACAACCAATCAACTCGGACTGTTTGCAAATCGAGCCACACGTTGCGGAACGTTTTCACCAGGGTAAAACCTCATTTTAAGTTTACTGAGAAGGACGTTTTTTATAAAATCCCTTGCCAATGTGGTCACAATTATTTTGGTCAAACTTCAAGGCCGGTGGATATGCGCGTGTAAGAACATAGGGATCATGTGACAAAATAAGATATGAACTATTCCAAGATATGTAAACATCAGTCGAAGTCGGGACATACTGTAAATTGGGAAAATGCCAGTATTATTCATAAAGAAACAAACTGGAGAAAAAAATTTAATCGAAGCAATTGCCTATGGCGATTGATACTAATTGCTTTTCCCAACATAGGGTCTCATTTCCCCATGTCTATATCCCTTTAATACAAAATTTAATACAGGAAAAAATTGATAATGGCAGGTTAATAACCGCCCCTCCCCCGCGGTTCAGGCCCACAATGATTGCACAACAGTCATTACACGAGGTTTGTCAGTAACATTACGGCGTAGTAAGCGTTCGTCCAACGCAAGACACATAATATAAAATACCGGTTTTTGAAGAAGCGTAGTGTTGACAGTCTTCGCGAGACGTTAGACAATTTGTGTGATCTCTGGTTTTCTTTTGTTTAATGTTTTTTGTGACTCTGACGACTGTGTCCAAACGGTAACCCACTTTTGTGTGTTTTTTTGTTGTTGTTTTTGCTGTGTTGTGGTGTAGTTGACAATTTCGACAACAGGAATAACAAGGGATTGAAAAAAAGGTGTAGCCTATAAAATGGTATTTTGTAAAGTAATACAATTATTACATTTTAGTTTATAAATACTATTTTAGTACATATCTATTACATCCTTAGAACTTCCCAACATATTCACTAAATTGATCTTATAGTGATTTTTCATTTTTAACATATTTTCAACCGAATGGCTAACTTTACAAATGCACTTATTTTTATAAAATTGTTTGCCAGTTTAATTAAAACTATCTGTCAGGAATATATGCAATTTAACATTGTTTGAATTTAGTTTGTAATATTTTTCTATAAGGTTAATATCACATATCCATTATTTATAACATTTGTAATAATACTAGTGGATTCTCTACAAAATTATTATAAGACATAGGTTAAGAAACTCTTCCTTTTTATTTGTCATTTTGTACGTTAGCCAAGTCTCAGTTCAGTGTCATAGGTGTGTGTAAAAATTGCTTTGCTTTTCAATATTTTCCATATTATTTTAGCTGGCTTGTAAACATGAAAACTTGGACGCACAAACCATATAAAATTGTAGTATTTAGCCAAAGAATGGGTGTTACATTTTCAGAAAAAGGAGTTTTACCCAGTAGTTTTGTCGATAGTATTATTAATTAAATAAAATAAAACTGTAAAGTAATTTTTGGAGCACTTAACTCCAATAGGCGATCAATGTAGACACAAATTAATTTAGGCTCTAAACTTAAACTGATTTAAAAGTAACTGATCACTTTTAAAAATCTACAATATTTCAGTGACCGCAATCTATGCGAATGTCGAAATAATGCGACAACAGTAATAGATATCTTACAACAGTTAAGTTCATGAAAATAAAATCCATCACCTTACCATACACCTCAAGCCTTACATTATTTAAAGACGGGGTCAGTATGCCTAAAGAAGATCGATGAGTTGTATTGTTTGGTGTAGGAGATTCCCAACATGATTCGAGGTTTGGCTGTACAGAACAACGTTTACGTCTCGTATAGGTACGGCTATCGAAAAACCTGCAACCTGTTAATCAACCCAACAAATCAATTAATTCATGTTAGAAAAGCAGTAGAGTAAGTAAACTACGTAAAAATATTATACATGCAAATCTTCTCCCTTATTACGTAAAACTAAATGGAAAAGATAATTATAGCACATGGAGAGTCAATTAAACAGAGTTTTTTGGGGAGAAAATACACGAAAATGTGATTTCACACAAAAGGGAAAGCTGTAGTTCGGCTACTACGAACCAACTCAATCTATACTTACTAACTTGTAGAGTACCTCACTCCACTGGTCTTTTTTAAAATTTAAGCTGCAGTACTTTCAGTAAAGGAGAGGGGTCTAGCTTTATTTCATTTTGGTGGTTCAAACTTTGGTCCCTCAAAAAGTCAAAGTAAAGTATTCTTTATGTTCGGATTATACGAGTCAATATGCTTCTCAATGACAAATTTTATTCTGACAAACATAAAGTTAATAGTCAAGTTATGTGTAATAATTGGTTTGTTCAACCCGGCATACTATACCAACACAGTAAACACAACAATATTGTGTGTACATTTGCTGTTACCATCTTTAACTTAGCTAATATCCTTCATCCAATTGTTTATACAGTTACAACATCCGATAGGGAATCAAAAGGGCTGCAAAGAAGGTGTCTTGACATTTGTTAAAATTGTTAAAATACACAGTTTTGAAGTAATTTAGGTTTGAAATTTTCAAACAGCCGCCATTATGAAACGCATGATTTTATATAATCGCGTATTCTTCTTGAGATAGATCATTGTTAGGTTAAACTTCATGCAAAGTTTGAACTCAATCAGTCAAACATTTCTCTAGATATGAATTATTTTTAAAAAAAAACAAAATGACGGATATCTGGAAAACGAAGCGTTTTCGGGTCTACGTTTATATGGACTTTTTTTCTTATTTTTAGCTATAGAATGAGCTACCGAGACATTTCCATACAGTTCTGAGTCACCCTGTATAACTTTATCAATGGTTATTTTCTCTTCTTGGCAATGATAACCGCTCAGGTATTTCGCCTCAAAAAAAAATTCTCTTGTTGGTGAATCAATAGAAATGCTAAACAACTGTTAAGCATAACTGAGCCTGCAACACTGTTTCCACAGATAAAAAGGTATTCTACACAGATGTCTTTCTGGAATAAGAAAAATGTAACGCGTTTGAATAAAAAACAAACAATCTGCTCGCCACATTGGGAAACTACACCACAGGAAGTCGACGAGTCTACTCCGCCTCATCATAGATTTGGTAGCGTTATCTCAGTTGTAACTAGAGTCGTGTGGAACGGTGTCTATACATTTTTAATTTTTACTTAACACTTTATAAGTAAAACCTTTTCAACATTGTGGTATTTCTTTACTCTATCGTTATGAGGACGAAGCCCTTTTGGTCCAGGTATCTAGCCCACTACGGGTTCTTAGATTTCAGTCAGGCAACAAGTTTTAACTGTACATTCTGTTTCAACTATACAGTGAAAATTACTGTGTTAAAAGCACAAATGTTTAAAACATTAACGGACAATAATTTTAAATAAAATCTCAAACATATCACTGTACCGATTGATCCCTTTATCCCTACCCTCACAGTTGCACCACGTCTAGTGTAACGTCTGCTAACGGCATAATAGTATACACTAACCAATCGTTTTCAAGTAAATTTTTCTCTACAACCACACTAATTTAACAATGCGGGTTCCAAACATAAATGACTAAATTATACTTATGAACGAAATACTGCATCAATTTAACCATTTTAAAATCTTCTGAACTGGTTTTTACAATATTTTTCTGAAATATTTTAAAACGGAATAAAAATTTTATACAAACTAAGACATTAATGAAGAGGAGTGGGTCACATAACACAAGCACTAGAGGGAAACATGCACAAACTGTGTTGGAAATTCCACCACTACCAAGAGATATTAACCAATCGCACCATAACGTCCCAACAAACAAAGCAGTGCAACATTATGCTAAAGCCAGGCGGGGTAACGTATCAGCCTTTTTGAATAAATTTATACTGTTTACTTTCTACCAATTGGTATTCACTTAAACGTTTTAAATTTATTGTCAAAACTCATATATTCAGCCTATAATTTTGTATTTTAGTACAGATTTTTATAATTTGTTTTATCAAAAGTAAATTTAAATACAATATTTAAATAGTAACTATTTATTTTGTTTACAAAACTAGTAAACCCCCGTAAAAAATCACAGGCGGATTAATTAGATACACATCAGAAATACATCATTCAACAAAATACTTTTTTAAAACAACTCACACGTTATCTAGGCCTACGCTGACAGGAATTTTCAACTTGGTAAATCTGTACAATTATAAGGATTATAAAACTGTATGAATATTTGTTAAAATTTTGTATTTATGTATGTTATTATAATTATATATACTAGTGGACCCGGCAATGCTTCGCTATTGCTTGATTTACCTAACCTAAAATTATATTCAGTTTTTGATCCAAATCAGTTGTTGATCAAAATCAGCTGTTTTAAGCTTTTCATACGAACAGCTGTTTTTTGTGCCCCTGATAAAATCAAAAGAAATCTTTTTTCTTCTTCCTTAAGATTGACCTTCCACAAGATTAACATTGAAACTTTGAGGGCCACTGGGGCGTATCCCTGAGGACCGATGTAAATTATAATGGGATTCTGCTCATCTACAGGACACTACCTTTCTAACGGTATGCGCGAATTTCTCCTACGATGCACACAAGCTGAGAAAAAAGGACGACAAGTTTTGTGCTTGCCTATTAATATATAGATTTAAAGAAAGATAAAAATATTATCTTTTAATTGCGTTTTATTTCATATTGATAGATCAAATGATTTAGAAGTTATTAATACCCTAATACAAGACTTATATTTAAAGTTGTAAACATAACCCCAAAGGTATAATCTATGCTAGGTTTGTATATTACAGATGATGGGCGAAATCAGCTGTTTAGATGTAGGAATGTTTCCTAAGCTAAAGGAATATTTATCTTTTCTTTAAATTTGTAAAAAAAAATATATTTATGATAAAATGTTGTACTTATATATAGTTTATAACCTTAAAGCAAATATTATAACGTATATTATAGCATACATTAGTTATTTAGCTCATATTTTAAAAAAATCAACTTCACAAGACATTATATTGATTGAAATTGTAAACATAACCTCAAAATATAATACACACTGAGTTTACAGATGATGTATATGCTGCTGTTATATTAAATGTTACTCCACGTACGTACGCTCGTACGTAAATTCGCTTTTATAGGAGTTGACTATTTCGTAAATATTAAACAATTAGGAAATAACAGGTTGGGGGTTAGATGTAAGCAAAAGAATGCGAGCGATTGTGTATCTGCTTGTCCGCCACCAGAGCCCACAAGATGGAGGCCGGAACGCAACAAAATATTTGATAACCGTGATTTTAACTAATTCCTTTTATATGTGTAGTGCCCAGCAGGCAATCTTAAATTATAAACTAAAAATGCATCTGTATTTTATAACTAATTTAGGCTATTTAATTTTTATACAAAGTGAGGCCCTGCGATCAGACAGTTTGGTGGTAGGCTCTATTATGTAAACTAAATTCATCCGTATTTTATAATTTCATATTTGTACACACCACTGTTTCTCTCGGGCAATTTTCAAACTATAAATGTGACTGTATTCTATAATTCATTTACTTTATTTTTCTGTGGTGTAGGGCCTTGGGCGGTCACCCCCCTTGGATCTGTCCCTGCTAACAGGTCTCATACGTCCATCACACATCACAACCCCTCGCGTCTATGAGCAAAACGCGACCTCGTTGGGGTTAAACATAACCTAGAAATGTTATTTCACTTAAAAATTTCATAAGCTGTACATTTTGAAATTACCAGTCTGGATAACTCATTTTATTTCATCTGAGGCATATTCTCGACAGTAATGAGAATAAATATGAAAGTTGAAATCAACAACCAGTGGTGTACCTAGAGAGATAATACTTTCACTATTCTACTTATACAGTCTAGGTTCAAATATGGAAGCACATAGTTGGTGTGCAAAGCAGATAAAGCCTCTTTACTTTTATTTTTGTTTTTCTTAATGCCTTTATTTTATGCTTTCTGTCCTATAACGTCAATCTTATGATAAGTACAATCTTCTGTCAATCCTAAGCAATGCCTTGACAATTATTTTCATAGACTTGTTTCGAAGACATTACATCTGGCATCTGGTTTCTTCCTGACAGGAGTAGAGGTACATGCTGACCACATAGCCTAGTGGCTTTACTTCAAATTTAGTAATAAAAAACTCAAAAGATTTGATTAATTGGCCGAAGATTATACTCAAGTTAATGATGTAGATCCTAGCACACATAATTTGTACACCTAATAATTTTAATCTTATATGTGTGTTCCAAAAAGTATCCATCACTGATATAGACAGAGCCTAAAGAATTAAGGTTGTCCCTAATTTACCCTAGTTACAGATTTCCTTAACACGTTCACTGCTTCGCAAATTTTGTATTTCCCATGCTAGGAGCTGACCTTTTTTTAATTTTTTATATTTATATCCTAAATGAATAGAAATTACTTTATTTTTTAACCGTTCTTTGTAATAATCACTAATTATTATTTTTAATTTGTAATAAATTACCTGCTTACACGCTTCCTCAGCAAGGGTTAAATTAATTAAATTACAAGAGAAAAAACATGGACCAGACCGGGATTTCCGGGGCAACTCTCTACCACTGAGCTATCCTGATCCTACAGATATTGGTCGATGTTATCTCCTGTAGGCTGCAAAAAGAATTGAGATTGTTTTCAATGTCGCATGCCAAGTATTCAGTCTATTAATTCATAAATGCAGTAAAACCGTACAAGTGAGATAACATTGACCAATATCTGTAGGATCAGGATAGCTCAGTGGTAGAGTGTTGCCCCGGAAAGGCAAAAGTCCTGGGTTCAAATCTTGGTCTTGGTCCATGTTTTTCACTTGTAATTTAATTAATAATCACTAATATTTAAAAGCGGACGGACATGGGCTTAAAATTCTCGTGCGAAGCACGCAATGCTCTGAGTATTGAAAATTCTCCCAATACGTTTACGTGCAATGCACTGTGCATCGGCCGCTTCTCATAGTGTTCAGAGTCAAGCTCACATGTGCGTCCTTAGCAATGAACGTGTTAAACAGATATGTACCCGGGTACTGGTGTTTTTAGTCAGGTTAGTAGCGGTTTGCTCAAGTGCCAGCATTCGCGCCGTTATCTGTACCCAATATTAGAAAGCTAAAGGTTAATCATGAAGGCATATTTTGATTACGGCATAAAGAAAAAACAAATTTAACATAAGTAGCAGAGTTAGGCGCAAAGCACATTCATTATATTTGTGATGGCAGTTAATCGAGTTACGGTGCAAGAGATTCCATGTGGACTGTGATATATATAATAAAGGGGAAGATAGTGCACAAAGGTAGTGCAAGATTTTCAGTGCATCCATTTACGAAGGACCACATGAAATCTCAGAACTTTAAATACTATTGGCCACTATAATTTACTTACTTGAATCCAAAACACTGCCGTCTTGACCATAGTCTAACCTTCCGTTTATAAAACTCTTTCTACCTGGCTGTAATTCACTTGTGTATAACCTGGAAAAAGAATAGAAATTATTAATTTGATTCTAAAAGTTAGTGTTATATTTAAAAATAATATAAGAAGTAAAGTACCAGTATTATGATTTACAACCTAAAGAGTTTCACATATTTCCTACCAATGGGCCAGTCAAGAGTGAGAAACAAATTAACAAATTTAAGAGTCGAGATGTGCAACACGTGTAATCATTTAGACAAAAAAAAGTGGGAACGGACAAAATCCACACGGCTTTGAAAGCTCATATCCAGCAAGTGTCAATGAATAAGAACATGACTAGCTGACCCTCGCGAATATTTTGTAATTTAGGAGTAGGCCTCCTTACCTGATTTAATTAAGTAAATTACGTTTATATATTTACGTTGGTTTAGTTTGATTGATTTGTGTGATAGAATGTAAACAATCAAACTAAGAGCTGTCATGTTAGTTAAACAGATTGTGAATAGATGGCGCCTTTCATTAGGAACCATATGAAGTATAATATAAAA
>JAGFPH010000637.1:277438-294475 GCA_018207615.1 Philaenus spumarius
ATCCCGGTCTTGGTCCATGTTTTTTCACTTGTAATTTAGTTAATTTAGTTAAAAAAATTTAGCTAAGAGAAATTTAAGATAAATATACACATGAAGTTACTGGTAAACTAAGTTTTTGGTAACTGGGCTACTATTTAAACACTTCATTGTTAATATATATAATAAACTTCTGAAACACTACATTGATATTTAAAAAAAAGTTCACATTTATAATGTCTATGTACTCAACAGAAAAAAACTTACATAATGATTAACTTGTGCAGCCTTTTTCTACATCCTTACAAGCAATATATTTCCAATAAAACGAGATAGATTTCTGCCCAAATTATTTCATTTTTCTTTTTCACTACCTATACTATAGTATAGAGAAAGTATAATGATCGCAAAAAAAAATCGATGTTGAGATTTTTGTGTAAATATCCGTTTTGGGACCCCCTGAGTCCAAAAAAGTGGTTTATACAAAATGTCTGTCTGTATGTATACAAAGCTAGAGCGAAAACTATTCGATCCATTTCAAACAAATTTGCATCAGACATGTCAATTAGGCCTGTATAGATGCACGAAAAACGGTTTTGAAATTTTTTGAAAAACAACCCCAAAAAATCAGTTATACTTTTTTTTATAAAAAAACGGCTCTAACGATTTTGATAAAATTTGACTTATTTGTAGCAATGTAACTTACCCTACCATATGCAAAAAAACCGCATCTTTCTAAAAATTCTCGTTTAGCTAATAATAACTGATTTTGGGGGTTTTTTCCATAAAGGGGGTTGTTTTTCACATTTTTTCAAAACCTTTTTTCGTGCATCTATACAGCCCTAATTGACGTGTTTGGTGCAAATTTGTTCGAAATCGATCGAATAGTTTTCTCTCTAGATAATAATAACTATATTTATTAGTTAATCTCCTACTTTAATATACCACCTACAGTTATGAAGTCACAGTGAATCTGTTTGATAATTTAAATATGTTTGTGAGAAAGTATGTGCCAGTATCTGGTACCGTTAATTATTTATAAAATGAATAATAATATTGTACCGTACAATCATTAAATAACTATTTATTGTATATAAATTTATAGTTTATCTTGGTGTGTTTTAACAAATATAAGTCAATTGCTGTACAAAATATTCAAACAAAAGTACTTTCAATTACCATATACGCTTTATGTTATTAAGAATTATTAGTTCGCTGTCATCAGCATTCTATGATAAAATTTGAATGTAAGCGTTTTTTCAAATGCATTTTTCTTTGAGAACCCATTATGATCCCATAATGAAATTTATACCATCAATTAACAACTATACAAGGACTATTTGAGAATTTTTTCAAAATTTTTAAAGTCGCATTTTGAAAAATTTGAAATTTAATTTTTGATTTTGAAATTGTTAAACAAATTTGTATTAAGACCCCTATAGTATTATACGTTTTTAGAAAGGGCTTGAAAAATGCTGCAAAATGACACCTCTCCCATCTTTCTTGCTTGATTCTGTGAGGTGTTATAGCAGCTTAAAGTTTCCATAACGGGTCAATTTTGAGCTTTTTTTGAAAACTTTAACGAGGCGTAACTTTGAAACTAATAGGGATATCAAGTTGAAATTTGGTATTTTTCTTAGTCTACATGTGATGTACCAGTATACCAAATTTCGTTGAAATCGGAGATGGTCAGGTAAAATTTTAATTTAAACTGTGTCGAGTTCATACGGAATGACCCTAATAGAAATACTAAAAAGTATTTCTTATCTTTTATTTTACTGAAAAATTTATATTTGTAATGATACACTCGACAATTAGTTTTAACCTAAACAGGTTCTGCGAGTACATATAATACTGCATTTTAACCGCATAATTTTATCAATTTTACTTTCACTGATGTCATGGCTAACCTTTGACGACCTTTCCAACTGTCGTTACTCATGGGAAAATAATGTGAATAACTCAACTTCTATGAAGTCAACTCTGTCACAATGAAAATGTGCAGGATGTATCCCATAAAACCTTGGATAGTATTGACTTTAAACTTTAAAAAAAGTAGAACATAAATGTAATCATTTCTGATAAGCAACTTTCTTTTTTTTCTTTTTTTTATTTCAAGATTTTTATGATATATTTAAAAAGAAAACATGTGTTAGTAGGGTTATTATTCGTCCTGATTTTCACGGACATGTCAGAATTTAAAGGTGAAAAAAGCATCCAGCTGAATTTTTAGTGTGAAGAAATGTACTCTTTATTAGTTTTGTTAAACCTCAGAACTAAGTGAATTGAAGTATATTTCTCGACTCATTCTCGTACTGTATCAGAGTTCACTTCGGCTTTTCAGAACAAAATTTCCTGAAGGACACAAAAATCTGTTGTTAGTTGTATCCCTGCATATGAAAGTGACGAGGCAAAACTATAGACTAGACTATGGCTTCCATTACGTTTTAAAGTATTTCAATTTATGGTAGGCCTATTTAATTATCTGTACTAATATTATAATATTATAAAGAGGTAAAATTTGTTTGTTTGTTTGTTTGTTTGTATGTAGGGGAACTACTGAATTGATTGCAAAAATAGTTTTACTAATAAAAAGCTACACTATCCCTGAGTAGGCTATAATTCATTTTGATAAAACAATTTTTATTTCAATATATGTAAATTTAGTAAGAAAAAGTCTTAGGTTAGGCCTAGACTGATGAACTGACACATATTTCTTGAATGTATTTACATTCATTACCATAACAACCAATTGAATAAAAAACAGAGAAAACAGCTGTTTGTTCTAATATTTCCATTAACAGCTGATTCCAAACTTTGAAGCAATTATTTGTATTTCTAACTTTTAGGTTAGGTTTTGTATTAAAGTGTAGAACTGAGCCTTGCTGGTTCTTTTAACCTTTATTATAACTGCTGTTATAAAATATACAAAATAATTTGATTTGAAGATTTAACATTATCTTAGGTTTTTGGTTAGGGTAGTATTAATCCTACACCTTTATTATAAAGAAAACATAACATGATTATGTGATAGAAGGTTCCAAAGGAGTTGGCGTGTGGAGCACGCAGGGTTTCTCCTAATTAATTATAGTTATTAAGATGACAAAAATTTGGGGAAAAAAATTTACTTTAAACTATTTTTCATTTTGATTAACATATTAATTACGTTTTAAAAGAATTTTTTAATTAATTTGAATAAATAAAAGAAAAAATAGCCCCAAAATTTAAAAACATTACACACTTTAGTTCCATATTTTGCTTTAAATGTCAAAATTTCACCTTAGTCTGAACCAATAAATTAAGTTTAAAAAATACCTTCAAAATGTTACTTTATTATATATATGTTGCTTTAAAATGGCAAAAGAAAATTTTAAAATTTCCCCTACAATAAATTTTAAAACAGCCCCACAATATCGCTTTCTTTTCTTACTAGGCTTTAAAATTTCAAAAAATGTTGTCGGAATCCAGGTCCCTAATAAGTTGCCGCCAAATCGAGCTTAGCTCAGCAGCCGTTAGACAGCGCTGGCTCAGCTGGCTGAAATTTTCCAAACGTCTGTGACTCATCAATCCTCCGCGCCGGGTATGAGTGAGACGGAGAATAGCTGCTCTTTCTCTGTGTCACTCACACTTGCCGTACCGACGACAGTAGCCGCTCTCGCTACCTAGCGGCTGCCGTGCTAAGCTTGCCAGATTTTAAAAAACTAGGCTGAGTCTTTAACACAGGCGTTGCACTTCTTATAAGTTCTGCATTCATTGCTGATATACAGTAACCCTAAAAAGGAAACCATGATCAATAATGGTTACGGCTCTAATGGTGTGTAATGAAAACATTTTAAACGAACATGAGACTTAAATTTACTTTATTTCTAAAAACTTATTTCCACTCGATTTTCGGCAATTTGTTAATTTGGTGCAGTAAAACATGCAATTTATTTGTATCTTGTTCATTTTTTGTAAATTGCACTGTTTCGTGTTATTTTTGTTCAAAACATTTAAATGGCCTACATTTTGAAACGAGTTAGGAAATCCGTTGATTAATTTTGGTGAACTGTTTCCTTATAACACTTACCATAGTGCAAAACTTAATCTCTTTTTCATTCACCGTTCAAAAGATTTTGTATTTCTTTAAATTTTTTTAACAAAATGGCGGTTTAACGGAAATCTGACAATTTTAGAATGTTTGTAAAACCCTTTTCTTAGTTTTCATATAGAGAATAATTCCTTCACGTTTTGAATCGGATTTTCAGATTATCCTGAACATTCAAGCTGTCAACTTATATAAAGCTAGACGGCAACACCGATTCACTGACATTAAATATGAGGCACTTCCCGTAATCGTACTCCCCTCGACCTCATACTTGAATTAAAGCTCTCGACGAGAAACGTTCAGATAAATTGCCAAAAGTTAACATTTTCAATTTTGAAAGCACCTTTTGGGCGGGAAAGATTTTTTCAATTTTTTAATTTTCCCACTTTGATCGCGTTTTGTAAGAAAACGGTAAGAGATAGCAAAAAAAAAATTTTAACGCAAAAGTTGTAGAAAATTGAATTTCAAACTAACGAATTTCCATCAGATTTAAGATCCGATCATCCGTTTAGCCGCTATTCACCCGAGAAGGAGCTCCGGCACACAATCCTTCAAATGTCCCATGTTAAACTTATGGAAGTAATGTTTAATGAGTTTGAGTCAGCTGCCAAATAAAACAGCTGATTTATGATCGCCCCTCCATGTACTGTACAAACGAGCCAAAGATTAACGAGATCCTTTAGCGAATTTTCCAACTGCGAGCGAAGCGAAGCAGCCATCTGAGGCCGAAGGACGAGGCGAGGTTGGGACGCGAAGCGTCCAGGGCCAGAGCTCCTAGTATATATATACACGTCTGTTTTGCTACAATTATCTACACATACCTTATGTAAACTAACCTATTCCTATTATACGGCTAATCTTATCAGTACAAAAACAGTGAAACTGCGACGTAAGCAAGAACAAACAACAAACAAAGATGACGTACCATTTTCTTATCTGCCTCATACATCGTATCAAAACGATTTCGGGAATCGTCCGATTGGAAATTTTTTCCGTACAATGTAGGTCAAGTTCGTGAAAAATATTTTTATAGACAAACAAATCTTCCTAGATTAGTTTAAAAGAAGAACTGTTTAAAGCACGGAAGAACTTACGAAGCGATCCCGCTCGTCCGTTCGAAATTTATCAAGTCCGTGTTAACCCCCTCTAAACTCTTTGGTCATTTTAATGTTAATATGTGTTTAAAATAGGTTAAAATCTTTCTACTTAGTGGAATTCTAAGCTGCAAATCGCTCACAAGCCAAACAATTACATTAAACTTATAAAACAAAAAAATAACCTGTTTTATATTTTGAAAAAATTATAAAAATGTTTCTTCAGAGTTATATAATTTTATTTATAGGATTTTTTGTAAAGTTCGTCAGATGTTTAGACAATTTCTTTCACTCTGTAATACCTGATTCCAAAATAAATAAGGTTACCGGTACATAAAAATGTTCAAGTTTACTGTTCAATTCTATGATTTACTGTATTATCCACAATTTGTTATAGGCCTAACAATATTTTATTTCTGGGTAAAGAATATACTCCTTGTAAATTTTTCAAAATAAGCCTAATTTTATTACTTGCCTTGCATCAGGAACATAAAAAGTGGTGTTTTCTTAAAATAAAAAAAAAATTATATATATTTTTATACACTTCTATTTAGAACTAGATTACAAAACTTTTTATATTTTGAAAAATTACAAAAAAAGTTTACTACTTTTTTGATTTTTTCCCGTCAATGAACATGTTTGCTTCCTGAGGTAACAACTTCTTAAATTACATCAATAAATTATTTAGTTGCATAGTATATGAATTACTAGTAAACCCCCGTGAAAACTCACAGGCTGATTAATTAGATACACATCAGAAATACACAATTTAAAAAACAAACTATTTACAAACAGCATTAAAGCCTACTTATCTAGGCCTACCTATAGTGCATTTCACCTCAGCGTGAGGCAAAACCAAATGACCGTAATAAAACCCTTACCCTTATTCCTATTGTGCGACATCGGGGATGGGCACTTGTCGTCTGCCTTTGTATTAGAGTTATTGCTGTTTGTCCCAGTGTCATTATGCAAACTTTTTTAATTGAAAGAAAAACTTAAAACAAAATATATCACTCGCTATGTTTTGATCGCGTGATTATTTTTATACCAAATATGAAGGAAATCTGTTGATTTTGGGGAAGGAAAAGTAAACAATTAAATCCTATGTGTTTTCAAATATTTTTTATCATCATGAATACGGAAATACATTTTATATTTTCGTGTAGCCCATGCTCTGTTTGTCTATAATATTAAGATGTATTTAATTTTAATTGTATTTTATGCTCGATGTATATAGAACAGTTATTTAATAGTTTTACTTTTGTCTATATTTTAATACTGCATTTAATTAACAAAACAACTGGCAGGCCACTATAATGTGATGATTATTGTGTACAGTAGTAAGAGGTTTTTATAAAACTCAACATCATTATTCAATGTAAATTTATTTCCGTATTCATGATGATAAAAAATATTTGAAAACACAGGATTTAACTATTTACTTTGCCTTCCCCAAAATCAACCGATTTCCTTCATATTTGGTATAAAAATAATCACGCGATCAAAACACAGCGAGTGATATATTTTGTTTTAAGTTTTTCTTTCAATTAAAAAAGTTTGCATAATGACACTGGGACAAACAGCAATAACTCTAATACAAAGGCAGACGACAAGTGCCCATCCCCGATGTCGCACAATAGGTCTAAGGGTAAGGGTTTTATTACGGTCATTTGGTTTTGCCTCACGCTGAGTTGAAATGAACTATAAACATAACCCCAAACTATAATTTACACTGGGTTTGTTATTACAGATGATAGGTGAAATCAGCTGTTAAACGAATAGGTAGGCCTATTTATTTCTTCTTTAAATTTGTATAAACAAATATATTGATGACAAAAGGTTGTATTTATATACAGTTTATAGCCTCAAAGCAAATATTATAACGTAGGTATAGTATAGCATTCGTTAGTTCAATAACTCATATTTAAAAAAAATCAACTTCATAAGACATTGTAATGTTTGAAGTTGTAAACATAACCTCAAACTATAATATACACTGGGTTTACAGATGATGGGTGAAATCAGCTGTTATGTTAAATGTTACTCCACGTACGTACATTCGCTTTTATAGGAGTTGATTTGGAGATTGTTCTATAAAAAAGCTATTGGGTTGTGATATGATTACTCTAAACGGCGAATTCTTTAATAAATGCTTGCAAAACGGCAAAACAAACGTGCGAATTAACGTGGCAGCTTCCACGATTAACATCTGTGTTACTGCATTTTACTCGTAAATTACACCAAATTAAGTATAAATAAAATTAAAGACGTTAAAAATAAAATCGCACAAATAACTTAAATAATGCTTTATTATTTTGTAAAATTGTAACTTGTAACATATAGAAAATAATTTCGCTTCCCCCCCCCCATGTCTGTGCTGGAGCCTTCGTCTCGGCGCCCCCTACAAGCCGGTTGCCCCCTCCCCCTTAGTTTGGGGCTTGACTAAAGTATTACCATACATCATGAATAATAAATAGATCTTGCATCCATACGGCAGCAGTGTGGCGAAAATTAGGTTGTCGGGAAAATAGTGCATGATCGCGCCGCGAGGTAGCGCTAGGGAGAAATCATTGGTAGCATTGGTGTTTCACACAGCTTCCGTCGTTTCCCCAACTATTAGGTTATCCAAATACAATTGTATTACTTTGTGATTTGAAGCCTTCATATCCATTATGATATTGTTTCAACCCTAACAGCAAATGAAGTTTTGACACAATTTTCAAGAAAGCATAAAAGAAACTTATCTTTCAGCTTGCCCGATTCCCTTAGTTGTAGGATTATACATCGTTGCATTCAATCAAAATTATATTTCGGAAAATTTTAATGTATTCTTATAATAGATATTGTTTACTTTATTTAAACCATTTTTGTTTGCTTAGCTGAATTTCACAAGTTATTCAGAATCAATATTTTCGACTAATCAACAATTGAAACCAACCATTAGGTAACTGCTGTTATGTATTAGCTCTACTTACAGTCAGCTGTTTGAGATAAACCTACTTCACGTTTATCGATACACCATTTCATATTACACGCACGTCCAAGGCCTACCGGAAGTGCGATAACACATGGAAGTTGTTGCTATAAATAATTTTGTTACCTTTTAAAGTCGATGGGAGGAAATCTGGCCATTAACTATCGAAGACTGAGACAGACCTGTATTGTTAACTACCTGTTTCAGCATGAATCCCTCACAGGATTCCTTCAGAATGTTGGTAATAATGCCCTGCCCAATTCACGGCATATTTCGAAATTATTTCCTACAACATTCGCATTACATAAGTAACATACATTCTATTATTAGTTAATCTCCACAGGAAAGATGAGCTACTGTTATGACCGTTAAGGTAAGACCATAGAACTCTATTAATACACCTGGAATGCTAGCGCAGTGGAGTTTGGAAGCGAAAAACGGTCCTTCCCTCTCCACTTGGAGGTCAACTGCATCAACTGTGCGATTTCTGCCGCAAAATATTTTAATGCGCGCACTCATTAAAACGCTCCTCCATCGCACAAGGATAATCCGATTGTAATTAAACTTGCATATTTATTATCTAGAAGAATTGAGGATTCCAACGGAGTAAACAACGTACAGATCAATCGGTTAACAGATTTATAAAAATACAAAATATAATCAGCTAAAAAAATCGGAACATTAAAAAGTTACTAAGCGTAAACTTTTTTTTATTTTTGGGGAGAAACAAACTTCAAGCGAGAAAAATGTTGGAAATGAGTTGATTAAAAACTTGAATTTAGAACCTTTTTTATACGTTCTTTGGTTTTCTCACATTTAAAGATTAAGGGTCTGCTCCAGTAAACGAGAAAGCAACCGGAAACGCAAGAGCTTCTCACTATATCCCTATCTAAACAGTGCAATTTCTTGCAGCTGAACGCTTTGACATTGCCTCATTTCAAACCATTTTATAAGTCTATCTGTTGTAATTGAGTGTTGAAAAAAAAACTGAATATTCTTTATAAAATTTCGGATACGGCTTGCAAATTATTTTTCATTATTAATTTTTTATTGTGTTAGGAAAAAAATCAAACTTTGTACTTACAAAATGTCAATTACATAACAAATCAAAAGCATTTTAAAAAAATGTAAATTGCAAGACGGATGCGTATTGTGACTGTGCTTAAAATGAGACCTTGCAAACAATTTTATGATAAAAAGTAAACGAAATAAATGGTTTGAAATTTAACATTGCTCTTATGGGATAAAAATCCAAGATGGCCGCCACTACAGCAGACCCTTAAACGCGCGCTTTCGATATCGACACCGCTGCCGTCGAGTCCGCTGACTTAATGGATCAAATTAAAGCAGCAATATGCCTAACGCAGAAATTAAATAAGTTAATTTTATTTAATAACACGTAAGATGCCTATGAAAACTGTTTAATCTTATAATATTATCATTTAAAATTGGATTTTAAATTCATTTTGAATATTAACCTCTTCCCTGCGTCATTTTACATGATATATGTTGGTTCCACTTGTGATTCACTTTATTAATTAAAAACAGCGGCAATGAAACAAATATCTATTTCCGAAATAAAAGCAAGAGTAGCTACCATAGAACACTTCCTGCCTGTAAAATAATAAGTCATAGTTCAGCTTGTTAATAAAATCAAATTCGTGTTATGTAACAAAGCGTCGCGTCAGTTCACTGAAGTTGTGAAGACAGAACTGAGCAGTGCGACGCGAATTGGTTGAACGCGCGAAACGTTGTTACCATCTCTACAGAACAAATAAATCATTTTATTAAAAAAATGTTTGGGATACAAATTTAGGATCAACTAATTATCTACAACTTCCGCTGGAAGTTTCTTTTTAACATAAAAACAAACAAAAATACGCTTAGTGACTTTTTCGTGTCACGCTTTTAAAGCACTAAATATTTTTCATTACTACAAATCAAATAAATTACCCAAACGACAGTAAGTTTATACTGTTAGATTCCATAAGTGACTACCAAGGGGTGGGGGTACAGACCCGAACACAGCCCGAGCGTTCCAGGTGTATTAATAGAGTTCTATAGGCACAGAGTATATAAGTAATACCAGAGTGCTCGAAGGATAGGAAGATGTGTTTCGGTAATTTCATTAATATGTAAGCTGGCCGCTGCAGAGCGCGACAAGCGATGTTAGCTAGCTAACGTTGCCAAGTCGTGCAGCCAACACCCGGCCTAGTGTCCTTTTTTGTCGCCTTAGTGTTTAGCGTGCGTGCATCAGCTGTCCATCTCCTCTCTCTCTCACACACTGTTCAAAGCGGCAACGTCGCTAGCCTCTTGGCCACTAAGCTTTGTTCCGACGCTACACCAGCGCTTCAGTAAAGGCGAAACACATTTCCCTATCCTTCGAGCACTCTGGTATTACTTATATACTCTGTGCTATAGGTGAGAAAGGTCGGGAGTAGCCATTCTAAGAATATCGCGCCCAGTAAAAATCTCACCCACTCAGAAATCTGTGTAAATCGCGCCCTGTCTAGAAATCGTCCTAATGACTGCCTGCCCCACGAATCGCATCTCGACCAGCTGAGGCCTAGTTTTGAGGCCCGAGTACCCTCGAATTGCTGCCTACACCCCGGCGAACGATCTCTGAACAATGCTTTGGAAATTCCTCCTACTGAACCCTATCCAGATTCATATCTATCGCCCTTATACTGTTCTACTAGTGTTCAGTTAGTGCGCTCTGTAATGTACATGTTCGATATGGAAAGGTCAACGACTAGCCACGGTAAGCCATGTGCCCATTATGAGGGATACTCTTATATCGTAAAAAGAACAAATGAAAACGAAACTATTGTTTGGCGCTGTTCAAAACAAAGATCAACGCGATTTCGGGAATGCTTAAGAACAAAGATTCCAACGTACTACCATCATTGTGGAACTCCAGATGACACTCTCCTAAAAGTACTCAAGACTCCAACCCAACTTAAAACCTAACCTAACCAAATCCTGGATAAATTTAAAATGCTTAACCTATCACTCAAATAGAGAGGCAGTTCTGTATTAGCCGAAAATACTAAGCTAAAGACTGTGCTGGACGCGTTTAACAGGACACCAAAGTTTGGGTCAGTAATTTCAAAACAGGCTGCTAGTTTTTTAACGCTACGAAAAGCAAACAATGTTCGAAATAGTGCATTATGCAAGTGGGTACTAAATGTGTGCTTTTTCTACACGCGTTCGAATTTCCAGTGTACTCCACCCACACAGGAATTATTTGACCCATGGTGAGAATTAATTGACCGGCACATCCTGTGCACATGTTTAGCTCCCGCTACGGAATAAACAGATATTCAACAGGGTTGCTATATAATTTTATTAATTCTTTTCAATAATTTTGTCTCAACTTCCCTGACCATCTGACGGCATATTTTGCTACAACATTTGCAATATATTTTAGAAACATAACTTCTAATGCCAACATGTCTGCCTCCTCCTCTTCAGCGTACCATACTCCCTACATCACCATTCGCGGAGTCTGCTTCCTCCTCTACAGTTCTTTACATCACCATTCGCGGAGTCTGCCTCCTCCTCTACAGTTCTTTACATCACCACTCGCGGAGTCTGCCTCCTCCTCTACAGTTCTTTACATCACCATTCGCGGAATACAAAGAAAGCAGATGTATTTTTAGTACATTACCCCAGTACAAATAGATTTATTTCAAACTAGCTGGTGGTATCTTCGCTCGCAGAAGTGATTAAATAAAAGAACTATCGGGTGAATATTATGCCCTACCATTACACGCAATCACGCAATTAAAAAATCTATTTTAAATCCTAGTTCCACGGTCCAAAAAATGCACAATTTGTTTCGCCCAAAATAGATCTATGTATTCCTTTTAGGCCTACGTAAATTATTAGCTATGCACCAATAAACGCCAAAAATCCGCCAGTCAGTCACTCGTAACTCCAGAACGAAAATAAAAAAACAAATCAGTTTTTGAGGTGTATTTAACATCTACGAATACATTCACATTATTGCATACTGTTTTGATATATATTTAACGGTTAAACCAGTGTATACAGTAAATTAAAATAAAGACGATCTTGTCAAAATGTTAAGCTTTTGATCCGAACCAGTTGTTTTATTTATAAGAGTCGCGTGTCATGTCCATTCGCCAAACCCTTAATTTTTACATCTTTTACTTTCTCACTATACTATAAGCAAAAAAAATCGATGTTGAGATTTTTGTGGAAATATCCGTTTTGGGCCCCCCCCCCCCCCCCGAGTAAAAAAAAGTGGTTTTTACAAAATGTTGTCTGTATGCCTGTCTGTATGTACACAGAGCTAGAGAGAAAACTATTCGATCTATTTCGAACAAATTTGCACCATACATGTCAATTAAGCCTATATAGATGCACGAAAAAGAGTTTTGAAAAACAAAAACATTTTTGGAAAAAAAATCAGTTATTATTTTTTTATAAAAAAAAAAACGGCTTTAACGATTTTGATCAAATTTGGCTTATTTGCAGCCCTTAATGTACCCTACTACCATATGCAGAAAACCGCATCTTTCTAAAAATTCTTGTTTAGCTAATAATAATAATAACTGATTTTGGAGGTTTTTTGGCCAAAAAGGGTGTTGTTTTTCAAAATTTTTCAAAACCTTTTTTCGTGCATCTATACAGGCCTAATAGACGTGTTTTGTGCAAATTTGATCGAAATCGATCGAATAGTTTTCTCTCTAGCTAATAACAATAATATTTATTAGTTAATCTCCTACTTTAATATCACCTCTCCTACCCCTCCTACAATTATGAAGTCACAATGAATCTGTTTAATAATTTTAAAATGTTTGTGAGAAAGTATGTGCCAGTTCCTGGTACCGTTTATTCAATTTTTAAATAGGTACCCTGAATATTTCCAGGATAAAAGCCTAGAAAAGTCTCTACATGCAATGAAATTTCGTCATAATTCGTTCAGCTATTCCGGAGATTAGAACGGACAAACAGACATACAAAAAATGCTCGTTTGGGCTTTGGTAAAGTGTGAATAACCAAATGAGCTTAGAAAAAAGTATTTATTTCAAAATTACAGACACACTTCAATTTTATTTACATGAATAAAGCAGCTGGTACTTCGCCAGCAGAAGTGATTAAATCTATATATATAAAAGCGAAGTACCACTCATCACGATTTCTCAAATACTACCGAACGAAATGAAATGAAATTTGGTATGTAGCTTCCTCTAGGGCCATAGGTGCTCACTAAGAAACGGTTTGAAAAAATTAGAAATTTTAGGGGGGTTTGGGGGGATCAAAGTTATTAAAAAACGATTTCTTCAAAACTACCAAACGGATTGGAATGAAATTTGGTATGTAGCTTCCTCTAGGGCCATAAGTTTTCACTAAAAAAGGGTTTGAAAAAATTTGAAATTTTAGGGGGGTTTGGGGGGGTAAAAATGACTAAATCACGATTTCTCCAAAATTATCGAACAGATTGAAATGAAATTTGGTATGTAGCTTCTCTACAGCCATAGACGCTCGCTAAGAAAGGGTTTCAAAAAAAATTAGAAATTTTAAAGGGGTTTTGGGGGGATAAAAGTTACTAAATCACGAGTTCTTGAAAACAACCGAATGGATTGGAATGAAAATTGGTATGTAACTTCCTCTAGGGCCATAGGTGCTTACTAAGAAAGGGTATGAAAAAATTCGAAATTTTAGGAGGGGTTTGGGGGATCAAAGTTTTTAAAATCATAATTTCAGATCTTTTATTACTGTGACAATAGTGCTTTTATTATTTAAGATCTATATACGGTATATAAAAGCCAAATACCACTCATTGACTGAACGAACACTTAAAAAGAATACAATAATTATGTTAAAAAGACTGAAAATACCAACCACCACGGGCAACGCCGTACGGGTCAGCTAGTAAATAAATAAAAGGACTATCGGGTGAATATTGTGCCCTACCATTTCACGCAATAAAAAAGTATTTTAGATCCGAGTTCCATGGCCTTTAAAGGCACAGTGATCGCCTAAATCGATCTATGCTTCCATTTTAGGCCTACGTAAATTATTCACTACGCACCAATGAAAGATAAAAATCAAGATTTCCGAAAATGTGTTACTCGTGACTCCCGAACCAACTTAAAACAATTCCAAATAAGGTTTTGATGTGTACTATACATCTATGAGTACATTCACATTATGGCATACTGTTTTGATATATATTTAACGGTTAAACCAGCGTATACAGTAAATTAAAACAAAGGCGATGTTGTCAAAGTGTTAAGCTTTTGATCCGAATCAGTAGTTTCATTTATAATGGTCGAGTGTCAGGTCCGTTCGCAAAATCCCTAATTTGTCCATAATGTTTACATTTTTTCAATTTTTGTATAGGAAACCTGGCCGGGATACAAAGTAGCCTAGATTAATCTCTAAAAAGTCTTCCACGTGCAAATGAAAGTTTCGTCAAAATTGGTTCAGGCACTCCGGAGATTAGCCCGGACAAACTAACAGACAGGCAGAAAGACGGACAACAAATTTAAAAGAAATGCGCGTTTTGGTAAAGGTTAATAACCATATGAGCTTAGAAAAAAGTATTATTCTTCGAGGGGCTCAATGATATGAAATTATTTCCCGACTATTTTCATTTCCCTTACCTTCCCTGACCGTGGTCGTCTTGAAATACGTACTGTAAGTGTAACGCGCATGCTAATACCAACCGTATAAAACACATTTGAATCACAGTTCTAAAACGTACCGTTACCGAAATAACAGTTGTCGCTTAACTTTCACCGTCACATCACGGGCGCTGTTATGTCAGTAACGGTACGTCGTAGAATAGTGAATCAAATTGTTTTTATTCGTCTAAGTAAGACGAAAAAATGAGACGTCATTCGATAATGTAGGCCTAATGTATCAATTGTTATAGTGTGAGGCAGAATGTCTTGGATAGCGGGCGGATGCCGGCAGCCCCGGGTGGCCGCTTTTAACAAAAGCATTGTTTGTCAACAGGTGATTAGCAAGGTCCATTCTACCTGAGGGGGTGTCTCTACGTTTTGAGGCTATACAGTATTGCCGCCTATCTACACTGGGAATAGAAGTAGGCATACTCCCTCTTGAATTTTCCGGCAACAGTGTACAGCTATCGAACAAACTACGGTTCGTTGTATAGCGAAGTTAAATAATAAATTTTGGCTGATCAAGTCTTAAAATTCTACAACTCTGATTATTAGCGAATTTCCATAGGAAAGATGAGCTATTGCAGTGGCCCTTATGGTAAGACCTAAGGTCGGGAATAGTAAATGAGCACCGATCATGGTCCCCAGAACACGCTTTCGGATATCATTAAAAATGTTATGTGTATATATTATGTGTTCGCACTCTAGCGGCCGCATTTTATGTCCGATTTGGTTCAAATTTGGTACACATGTTGGTTGTCTACGTCGCTCGGATTAATTCGTTAGAAAAAAATCAACAACCAACCGGAAGCACGTTTTTTGACAGGAAATAACTATTTTTTGAGATTTTTCCTACGAGAAATTTTTTTAGAGGTTTTTCTAAACAGAACAAATAATGTAGGATATTATTCTGCACATTTTGTTTTTTTTTTACGCGACTTTATAGCTCGCTTGGTTCTCCCAAAATCGATCAAAACGTAAAATACCATAAAAGTAACCGGATGGTGGATTTTACCGTGGGGGCATCTTCTGATCCGAGGCCGACGGCCGAGTTTGTACGCTGAGAGCGAAGCGAAGCTCATAACCAAAAGCGAGTTTTGCCGCTGAGAGTGGAACGAAGGAGCGCGTGAGTCGAAGCTGGAGGCTTAGGTGCAAACAAATTCTACTGATATATTTCGTACACATAGGCAGCTATTCAGCACCGTCGTGATTAGAATAATTTCCTAAATTGTCGGTTGAAACCCTAAAACTAAAACATAGGCCTATAAACTTAATTTTTGAAATTTGCTCAACTCGCGTCAGCGGTTCAGCTGCGTGGTCGAATTATTTGATATTATCCCTAAATTTATTTAAATGAACCAAAGCTTTATTTTACACATACTATTTCATTTGGAAAGAATTATTAGATGCAACTGCTTTTATCAACGTTGTTTCAACTGTTATCTCAAAGTTAATTAACTTTACTATAAATGCATTAATCTCTGACAGAATGTTGCCTTTAGCCCGCCATATTGGATTTTATCAATTACATTAAGACCAATTAAATAATCAGTCGTTTGAGAATCACCCCATTCACGCTTTATCTGGTGGGCGGATACCAATGTAATTTCTCAAAATCTATACAAATCCATTAAATATAAGATTACACTGTTAATGAATTCAACCACTAGGCTGAAAAAACACGTGTTTTTATATTTTCTTAACATCGCTTAGGACTACAGGGAATAGTTATTTGTGAATCTAGCGTGAAGTTGAGTTTGCCGCCCGAGATAAACATTTGACAATCGAGTGTGACAAATTAAACTTTGCACCCGTGATAGGCCTACACACAACGTTTTTCCTACAGCTACATTTTAAATTAGTGTTTTAGTTTTTAAAAAGATCTGCTTTACAGAGGTTGATTCCATAACAATCAAAATTTTCAAAAGATAGACTACATCAACTGTTTACTTTGCGTACAGTGCACAAAGTAAACAGCTGTATTGTAAAACAAAGAGGTATAAACTACTTGACGCTGAACACATGTAGTTTAGTTTGCGCACTGCTGTGAGTGTGGAAAAACGCATTTTATTAAACAGCTGTAGGACAAAGTATTTAGTTGCGTTTATGGACGTTACATACAGAGTGTCCCCGAACTCTCTGATCCCCTTTTGTCGATTTGTTCCTGGGATCCAGGCAAACATATTTCACAATATAAACATGCGTCTACGGTGCTTACTTTTCTGTCTGCTGACTGTCTGTATGTGT
>JAGFPH010000637.1:294575-316471 GCA_018207615.1 Philaenus spumarius
GTACAATAAATATATAATTTTTTTCAATTTCACTTTACTTATTGACTTATCCTCGTAAGTCAATAACAAACTTAAGTGAATCATATTGTTAAGTGAAGACTTGACAAACAAAGTGAATCATATTGGCAACCAACGCACCGACGGGTCAAGTGTGTAAATGTAACACAAAGATCCAAAAGTTTTCTTAAAGAGTGTGTACAATTTTATTTTAAGAACACCAGCAGTTTAACACTTGCCAATTTATTCGTGTATTTATTTTAAGAGATTTACACGACAAACTTTCTTACATTCACACGTTAATTGGTACTATTTTAACAGTTTTAAATTAAGTTGTAAATTGACCGTAGGCTATACGACTGACTTTTAGTTAGTGTTCGCTGAAAATAATGTCTGCTTGGGTTATAATTGTAACCACAGCCATTAATAAAAACACAAATTATTTTGGCTTGCAGCTCGACAATCAAGTAGGAACAAATCCAAAAAGTTACCGTATAGCCTACACAATTGGAACAAGACTCTGTCAAGATAGCCCACTACGTATTCCGCACGCAAATCGCCTTCTTCCTCTTCACACGTATAACTATAATATATAGTAGTAGGAGACCAAGCTAAAGCTCGATTATAAGCAGGGCAATGATTTCAATAACTATTATTGCAAATTTCCGTGAACATCGTTTAGGTTAGGCCTATAACATTAAACAACTAAATAAAGGGTATGTTTATTTAGCAGAAGTATTCGTTGCCATGGTAACTATAAATAGATACAACATTAGGCTTACCTCTAATAAAATACAGTCTAAAAGAAAACAGATGATTATTGTAATGGCATTGAAAACATTTACATCAGCTGTGCTTCGTTTAAAAGAAAACAGATGATTATTGTAATGACATTGAAAACATTTGCATCAGCTGTGCTTTATATTGTTTAAAATGGACAAATTTCACTTTTTAATTTAATAAAAAGACGTAGAAAACGAATTTTCCCAGACTGGTGACCATTTTCAATCCATTTCTCGTGGCCAAAAGCCCCATATAAAATCAAAAAATCAAAATCCTTAGACGGAGATTCCAGATCCATTTAGCAGACAGACGATTATCTCTCGCTTTAGAAGATATATATATAGCTCATACCTGCAGCTTCGCTCGCAGATGTGATTAAATAAATAAAAGGACTATCGGGCAAACAGTGTGCCTTATCATTGACCGAGCGAAGCGAGGTCTCCGTTTTAGCTCGACCGTTCGGCATTTCGTATGTGTGTCTGCCTGTCTGCCTCACTATAACGGCCAAACGCCTTGACCGATTTTGATGATTTTTTGCATGAATGTTCCTTATTCCTAGGCCGAGCCATGTATATATATATACGGTTTTTTACATTTTTAACCCCTTAAATAAAATAAAAATGGCGGCCGGACCATTTATCTCAGTGTAAGCCTTTTTCCAAAGCCAGTTTGTGGCTTAACAGTAAGTCGAATTTAAAAACTAATAATATTTTGCGGGTATCAAATTTGATTTTCAAAAAAAATGTATTCTTGATTTTTTCCGTATCTCTAACGGTAAGCTCACAAAATGGCCGTAAACTTCAAATTTGTTAAAAATCGTCCAAGTTTTTGTATTTCAACCATGTTTTATACGTTTATTCTAAACCAATTCAAAAGTGTTCCATAGCTTTTTTGCAGATAAAGGTTCAAAGAATTCATATATGCCAGTAAAAAAATGATTGAAGTAAAATTAACAAAGTTATTAGCTCAATAAACTCAAGCATGTTCAGTAACGAAAGGAAAAGGTTCAACTTTAGGCGTAGGCCTACATAAAAAGTAATAAATATTTTTTTGTAATTTTTTCATGAATGTAAATAAGTTTTGTAATTTAGTTTAAAATAGAACTGTATAAAAATATTTATCAATTTCAAATTTCTTATTTTGAAAACACCAGTTTTTGTGTTCCTACTACAAGACTGCTAACAAAACTAGGTCTGTTTTGAATAGTAATTTATGAATATATTCTTTGCCCAAAAATGACATATTATTATAAGAAAGTGTAGAGGACAAATCAAAGAATTGAACTGTATACTTGTAAATTATTATTTCATCAAAGTATTTGTCTTAGCTTTACTCGAATTACAAAATGAGATGAAACAAATGAAACCTCGCGGCAATAAAGAACATACAAAAAAAATGACCGTTGACCAGCGTGGGAAGTGTTGGTACATGGGTTGAGATCACTATCACGACGCTTTAACATCGTTTGTTTTCATTATTTCTAATATTGGAATACGATATGGAACTGTAAATACATTGTTAAGTTTTAGGCATTTAAGTATGTAAATATTGAATTCTATGTTTTCCCTCAATAACGCAATATTTTTAGCTACCTTACGCATTATTAACCTAAATAAAACACAAAGCCCCCTAAAAGAAAATCTTTAACAGTTAAAGCTCAAGAAAAGAAAAAAACGTGACCTAGAAACCCCGGAATCGCGGGAACTGCAAAATAATGTTTCACTGGCTAAACCTTCTGCTTACTTCCTTACTGGTGCACTACTTTTAACCTAAGCTCAAAACCACATTTGTTATTTCAACGAGCGAGGTCTACTGTTCACAGAACTACTAGTTATACGCAGTTTAAAAAAAAACTATTTTAAATCCAAAAACGCACAGTGAGTTTTGCCCAAATCGACCTATGTATTCCATTTTATAAGCCTACGAAAATTATTAGCTATTCACCAATAAACGCTAAAATCCCGTTTTCCGCCAATTTGTTACTCATAACCAGAGAGTGCAGAGTTATATAGAGTAGCTTTGCCTATACTGAATGCATGCGGGGCACTGAAACCAAAAGGGTCCGCCTTAGCGGCCAAAACTCAGCAAGACCGCTGCTCTTGACTCGCGCGAGCCTTCGACACCGCTATAGTCTGTCCGTTCAGCCGTGATACCTGACTTCTCGGAACTCAACCCCACCCTCCCTACCCGCTCGCCGGGTCTGCCGGTGGCAAGCTAGTGGAGGGGGCGTTGAGTTCCGAGAAGTCAGGTATCACGGCCGAGCGGACAGACTTTAACATATCACGTCATTTATACCTCTAAACATCGTTCAAAAATTATGAAACTTCACAGTTAGAAGGTCCAAACCTTGTTGAAGGCAACAGTGTGCTTTAAATGTGCAAAACTTAACACTGTCGAATGAGAAAACTGTTTTTTTCTGAAACATAAATTTAATTAAAAACAAACAAACATTAAATTTTCGACATGCGAGGAAATTTTTTTTTTATTTGGTAAGAGAAAAAAATATCTGCTGAGATAAGTTACTAAAGAGTTCATTGTTTCATTTCTGAAATCCATTTTCACCTACCGTTAGTACTTACTTTAGCAATCGTCGATTATTTAAAGAGAATTAATTGAGCGCTGTAGCTAGCTCGTCGCGCAGTTTAACCTACTATTATTGCATAGAGTGATTTTGTTAGTTAATTATATACCATTTTATTATTGCTTATTATGTATTTCATAAACATTAAGGATTTTTCGGCAGTATCACCTCACAAACAAGGTAATTAATTAGCAATTAGTTATATATGTTATGTAAAGGTTTTTTTTATTATTTTTGCAAATAGTTTTTTTAATTTATAATTTTGGATAACACGAATTCACGAGTTTTCGAAATTTTATGTAAAAAAATTTAGGATATTATTCTGCACATTTTGTTTTATTTTTTTTTACATAACCTTAAAGCTCGCTTGGTTAAACCCGAAAATCGACCAAAACGTAAAATACCATAAAAGTACCCGGTTCAAATCCACGTGCGGGAATCTTCTGATACGAGGCCGACGGCAGTTTTTACGCTGCGAGCGAAGCGAAGCAGTCCTTAACACAAGGTCAAGGTGCAAACTCGCGAAGGTCAAGTTCCGCTGCGAGTGAAACGAAAGAGCGCGTAATTTGAAGCTAGTGGCTTAGGTGCAAAGAAATTCTACTAATATATTTCGTACACACAGGCAGCAATTCAACGCCTTCGTGAATAGATCAATTTCGCAAATAGTTGGTTAAAACCCTAAAACGTATAAACTTAATTTTGAAAATTCGCTCAATTTCCGCGGTTCAGCTGCGTGGTCGAATTATTTTAGTTCAAAACGTTTAAAGATCGATTTTTCCATTGTTCACAAAAAACTAATCTGTTGCAATGCGAACAATATACTTGAAAAATAAAATAACGGCGATTGGTTTTCTCTAAAAACTGTATACAAAACTGAAAATATTTAATTACAGACAAGTTTATTATAGCATTATAGCCAAGCTGGGGGAGCTTAACTAGCTTCCTTGTTTTGGCAGCCGGCCCTGTTTTAAAAGTCATTACATCATTCATTTTAAATAGTTCTACTTCAGGTGTACACAATTACTACTCCATTCAACTGTGAAGACGAATCTTACGCCCACAAAAAATATTCCATTTTAGATGTATGAATTATACACTTTTAATTTCCATATCTCCTTAATGGTCTGCTAGTATAAAATTTTATAATTTCTTAAACGTATATAACAGGCCTTCGTATTTTCTAGCGACCGCTGTTTAACCATTCACCAGAAGCATTGTGTGCATTCGGCCGCACTCACCGGTGGCTGCCGGTAGGTATTAGTGCGGTAGTATGACGTAACTTACCCTATCGGGCGCCATTTTTTCTACCGAAATAAATCAGCGATACATCATCTACCACGACGGTAGAAATCATGGCGCAAAAACCATAACTTACGAATTCGACAGTTCAGTTAAAGCTACAATTCACCAGTGCATTCGGCCGCACAGTTATTGGTGGAATCCACCACTCTGACGTCATCTAGCTACCTACCGGTGGTTATACCAAGTGCGGCCGAATACAAACATTGGCAGGCTTGATCACACTTTTTGTTTACCAAAAGTACTAGAAGATTCCGCCCCTGCACGCCTCAAGGTCATCGATATTCCCCTCACTATAAATTCAAATGAAGAAACTATAAAAGCAATGAGTAAGTTATTAAATCTCTATAGTGTATCTACAGATCCATAAAGATCATTTGTTTGTCTCAGTCGATATTCTCTAGAGCCAATATTATAGAGATTTGATAGAATAAACTTGAACACAGATTTGGGCAACTACTTTTATTTGCGCAAAGGCGTTTCAACAGAAATGTCGCCATCTTCAGCGTTGCACGAACTTTGCACAAAATACTAACTTTCAATTTATCGGAAGTTGATCTCCAAAGGGTTAAACATTCTTTTATAGAATTGTAACATTAAAATAAAAAAACAATTTCTTCCAAACAGAAAAAGATAAACTCATTCCCATTGATATTCATATCCCGTCTGTGAGTGACAGTTTGGGACGTGAGTTACGACCAATTATTGTTATCCTTATGTAGCACGGCAGACATTTATATAGTGTTTATGCTAATGAAAGCATATTACTTCTCCCAAAAACAGAAGCTGTTACAAAATCAATAAACCAAAATTATATTTGATAGTCGAAGATTGTGATAAAGTAACATATGTATTCAAGAAAGCCATCTAGAAGAAATCGTTATACACAGGGGTTTACTGGTGCCGGAACGCCGTTCCGGTACTGCTTTTTATGAATTTGTTTTACGTTTTGTTTTAAAAACGCACTGGACCATCCACTCCCTCGATCACACTCGATCAACACTCGGTTCGGAATTTTACTTCCGTCAATCGAACTCAAGATAACCCAAAAATAAAAAATTTCCTCGCTTAGTAACTTTTCCATGTCAGTCTGTGATAATTTTCAAATATTTTCAATTATTAAAATTCTAAATACCTGTTAAAATAAAAGTTTTTTATACTGTTAGAATCCGTACTTTATGTAGATTAAAAATATCTAAATTTGATTTTACTGAAGCCTTTCCATCGAGTTACAACAGCGAGTTAACGACTGCGCGCACATTACTGAAATACTACCAGCTAGTGCGTGTCAGCGTGGTGACGTCAGAGTGAAACTAGCGGCACAGTGCCGAGATCAAAGAAACGGTTTAGCCCTTGTTATAGAGCCCTGGAGCCAACTACAGTAAAGTGCCTCAGCTCGTAATCGAAATGGGACAACTTGGGAGCACTAGACCAGGGCTATAGAATACAAGGGCTGGACCACTCCTTTGATGTTGACGCTCGCCGACTGTCCCAAACTTCCTCTCGCCCCCCTCCTATGTGACGTCACTCTGGTACCATGACACGCCGCGTAAGCACGGTTCGCCTTAGCTCTCACGTGTTATTTGATAAAACGTTGCAGACGATAATTCTTTAAAAAATTATGCAATACACAAAATCACCTAAATTATATGTTTACCAAGTTTGGTGAATATTGAGTAATTATTTTGTTCAGTACAAGTGTTTAAAGAAAATATATAATTCCGCGAGATTTTCGCCTTTTGACGCATTTTTAAAACTAATTTTCTCTTAGAGGTATTCCACAAATTTCTTGAAAAATTTATACAATGCACACAATCACCTAAGTTATATGTTTAGCGAGTTTGGTTAATATTTAGCCATGATTTTTTTCAGTACAAGTTTTTAAAGAAAGTATTTAATTCCGCGAGATTTTCCTTTTTGCGCATATTCAAGGCTAATTTTCTTGAAGAGGCATTCCATGAATTTCTTTAAAAAGTTATACAATACACACAACCACCTAAATTATATGTTTAGCAAGTTTGGTGAATATTGAGCAATTATTTTGCTCAGTACACGTTTTTAAATAAGGTATATAATTCCGCAAGATTTTCGCCTTTTAACGCATATTCAATGCTAATTTTCTCGAAGAGGCATTCCATGCATTTTTTAAAACAATTATACAATATACACAATCACTTAAATTATATGTTTAGCAAGGTATTTATTAATTAATGTTACGTTGTAGACGAGATTACTTTATGAAATGTTACTAAGATTATCAAGTAATATTGTCTGCAGCGTTACTTGAATATTCTAAGAAACACTTTTAGCAACAAAGTACATTAGATCAAACATTTTCAGAATGATGAGATATAAACAAATATATATATATAATATATAAATAATAATAAAATTTAAACTTAGAGCAACGGTGATTATTGATAACTCAAAATTTAAAAAAAAAATTAAGTAATCAGCTTCAAATTAAAATAAACATTAAAAAATATTATTTATTTAATGTAAGAGTTGCAAGCGAGATTACTTTATGTTGAAAAGTTACCAAGGTCCTCAAGTAATTTCTTCTGCAGCTATAAAGTTCAAATGGTAAAAAAAAATCTTTACTAGCAAAATGAACTTAAAATTTTCAGAATAATTAGATATAAATAAAAATATAATATACAAATAATTATAATCCAATTTAAACCTAGAGTAATAAAATTATTAATGACAAAAATAAAAAAATAAAACATAATTTTAAGTTAAACTTCTAGACTAAATTAAATTGCACAGTGTCAATTTAAATTTAATTAGTTCAATTGTTAAAATTCAACTATTAAATTAAGTATTCCCTAAGGCAATGTTCCCTTCCCTAAAGAAGGAAAATTTCTATAAAGCAGTTTTATTTTATCTCAGCAGTAATTAGTATGTCATGTGCATATCTGCATAAGCTACTCATTATGTATAAGTATTTTAAGTATTTATAACTTTTATGTGTTTTATTTTATAAGTATTACACATCTTTTATTAAACTGCAGTATGACATTCAAGTTTTGGTGGTTTATTGTAATAAATACAATCATTTTAAATAATGTGACACATTTTGTTCAATTTCGTATTTATTTCAGAAATGTTTCACAGAATCAAATTAAAAGTATGCTAACATTAGTACACTACAACGGTTTACCTACAAATTAGTTTTATTGTAACCCTGTCTTCTTCTTACATCTTTAAACTAATTGCTTACAGTATACTTATTGCTTTGTGTAGTATCAATACTAAAATTAAAGAAGAAAGCTTCATCAAAATGTTACAGGTTTTCTAAGAAATTGAAATTATTGTAGCAAAGAATACTAATGAGAAGCGGTGGGAATGGAGCAGGAGGTACCGCCGTGACGTCATCACAGTGGCAGCACGGGAACGCTTTCCTTGGCGGACTGGCTAGCCCTTGTATTCTATAGCCCTGGCACTAGACACCCTTTTGCCAGCCTCGCGGCACGCCTTTGATGTTCGGCGAGTGTTGCGACCGACTACTAATAAGAGACCGATGATTCAGAGTCGAGGTGGCCGAAAAATTTAAAAACCAGCGATGCTTAAACTTTTATATGAGATTATTGTAATCAAAATAACACCAAACATTATATAATTTGGAACACATTTGGAGATTAATATTTATCGAATAACTCATTTAATTTCACGATTAATTAATTATTTGTAAATATCCCAAATGAGAGAACAACACTGAATATATACAAACAATGGCTGTACACTGACAAACGCCGTCACAAATACAAGAGGAAAATATTTGCCCTGTACATGCTACCTCTCGCGAACTGTCAAAAACTAAAAAGTGACTGGTCGCTTTAAAATTGGCATTGTGACGTTTAGTTTTGTGACTTTTGAGTGTCGTTGGAATAATTCACTAACAATCGTCCGTGTTCTGTGTTGTGTTCTCGTGATAAGCTTGCTTGTGTTTAACTGCTTTTGTATAAGAAAAGTCTTTTCTTGATATACATAAAATGTGTTTAGGTTCATAGACTTTCACCGATGATTTAAATTTCTGACTAGGCTATTGACTAAATAAGAGACATTTTACCAAGTTTTTCTTAAAATAGTATGTGTCTCTAAAATTTGATATGTGTGTGCTATATATATACATAATATACAACTACAAAAGTAGTTACATATACATGAGTACTTTTCTTTTAAAAGTAAGCATATTATCTACACCCTTAAACTCGCCAAAGATACGAAAAGTATCTTGAAGTATCTTGAAATGTTTTAGAAGTGAACATTTCAAAAAAATGTCCTGGCCTTCTTTTCCGTCACTTGCGATCAGTTCTGGCAGCGTTCCGGTACTGGAAAATTTACGAGTAAACCCCTGGTTATACACGTATGTTTTCAAAAGTAGTAGAATGATGGGCCATGGAGAAAGTTCATCCGAGAGCGAAAAATGTTAAAGACAGATATCTATGGACTGGGTTGACGGTCAACAGAACACTTTCGCCACAAAAATGATTTACAAAACGATAGTTTGGAAGGTTCCTGCACAATTTACAATTTAGAGTGTGTTCGATCGAAACACAAGATAAAAACCAGGTTTAAAAACTTTGATTGGCTCTGAAAAAAAAACTGTTAGGATGACCAAAAAGCACTTGAAATCTACAGAATATCGAGGTTGTAGCAGAGAGGTCAGACCGACAGAATTGTCCTCTCTGAGTTGTGCCTACGAGTTTCAGCTAGAAACACAGAATTTAGCCCGTTGTCAGAATAGAGGAGGAATCGCCGTCTACAGGACGTAATTTTCAGAAATTGATATTTTAGTGTTATGTTAATATTTTAATTTCTGTCAATATCATTTGTTGCTACTGCATTTTTTTATTATATTTTTACTTTCTCACTATACTATAGTATAAAGTATAGTGATCGTAAAAAAAATCGATGTTGAGATTTTTGTGGAAATATCCGTTTTGGGACCCCCTGAATCCAAAAAAGTGGTTTTTACAAAATGTCTGTCTGTATGTCTGTATGTATACAAAGCTAGAGAGAAAACTATTCGATCGATTTCAACCAAATTTACTCCAGACATGTCAAGTAGGCCTGTATAGATGCACGAAAAAGGGTTTTGAAAAATTTTGAAAAACAACCACCTTTTTGGCCAAAAAAAACCCCAAAAAATCAATTATTGTTATTATTATTAGCTAAACGAGAATTTTTAGGAAGATGCGGTTTTTTGCAGCATATGGTAGGATACATTAAAGGCTACAAATAAGGGCCTTTAAGGGGTTGTTTTTCAAAAATTTTCAAAACCCTTTTTCGTGCATCTATAAAGGCCTAATTGAAGTGTTTGGTGCAAATTTGTTCGAAATCGATTGAATAGTTTTCTCTCTAGATAATAATAATAATATTTATTAGTTAATCTCCAACTTTAATAAAAAATCACCTCTCCTACCCCACAATACAAATCACAGTGAATCTGTTTAATAATTTAAATATGTTTGTGAGAAAGTATGTACCAGTTCCTGGTGCCGTTTTTTTTTTTTTTTTTTTTTTGTTTAACCACGAATAAAACATTAGGTTTGCAGCAAGGTTAAAGGCCTAACAATAACTCATTTATGTTGCTATATGTAGCCTAAATTTAGAAAATAATTGTTTAATAAGAATATTTAGCCTGAAATAGAATATTTAGCCTGAAATAGGGGCTACTTTGATCTTATTCAACATTTAAATCTAAACTGATAAATAAAGGATCAAACTAAATCAAAAAACTAGGATCAAAATAAATAAAAGATTCTTTACAAAACCCAGATTAGACCAACTCTATGTACATAATGTACAGTATTACTTACATAAGACTATGTACCAGAATGTTGGATACTTGATAGAAGCAAAAATTTGCCTCTTCGAAATAAAATTAAGAAGCCTAGGCCTACTATAGGCTATATTCTTAACTTTTTAAATAATTAAAGAAACAATCAAAAGTTTTATTTTAAAAAATACGGATGTAGCCTACCTAAAATATTGTTTTAAATTATTGCTTTTGCCAATTAATAGTAAACAGGAAAAATCAAAGTTGTTCAACGCTATTGCAAACATAGACTCAGACTTAAAGGCCTCAAACATGCACTAAATGACAGTGTAAAACCTGTGATGGCTGAATGCCAATGATCTACCAAAATAGTTACTTTGAAATGCAGGTCTATTATTTTATCTGGAGGTGTATTTAGTTACTTAATGAGTATAGGTTGGAATTTACCAAGGCTTCATGCCAACTCTTTTCATAATAAAAAGACATAACTGGAAGGCACACACCACTATCTGTGTAACTTAGCTGAATAGTAGGCCTATACTTAAATGCCTTTATTTATTCATTTATTCCAAGTAAGCTAATAATTAATAATTATTTGTCACACACTTAAAAAGAATATATAGTTGTACTTTTTTTTAAATCACATAATAACTTATTAAATTTATATGCATTATAACATTTACTAGGCGTGTCAGCAACTGTACTCAAGTGAAAGTTAGACATTATTAGCCAAATAAGTATAATCTTATCATTGCTTAAAGGAAAACAATTTAAATTTAATATATAAATACTTTAGGTTTATTATAAAAAAAGACTCCGATAATAGTGTAGAATATCTCATCAAACTTTTAGACATTTGTTAATAGCCTACACATTTTATAAGAAAAGTCTATGTCTGAACAAACTATTCAAGTAGGCCTATTTAGAAACCTTAAAATTTCATTTTATTTAGCTGAACATCTTCCCTTTGTGCCAATAGGACTTACAAAAGACGGAGGTGACATAACACATAGAAAATAAAACAAACTATGACAACCAGAACTGTCTTGTTTCGAAAAGTCATTTTCCAAACAAACTTAGCTATTCGTCATTTTCTTTCTGAAATTTCAAATAATAGTCTTCAACTCATTTGATAATAAAAATATATATAGCCTATTAATTTAACAAACAATCAAGGCGACATTTACACATGAGCATACCTTGAACTTAAATTCTAATTGTTTTTAGATAGGCTATTTCTAAGAATTGCAAGGACTGATACTGAAAAACAGGTACTTAACTCAAAATATTCACGCCTTACATGTTGAATTTCCAAATTTTTCACCATATTTTAGAATAGATCTATAGTTTTGAACAAGAAATACTGAATAAGTTAGCCTACAGGTTTTGCATTTATGACCTCCCAATAAGGAGAAGTTATACCTTTTCAGAGGAACACAATACATTATTAAATCAAATATTAATCAAGGGTAGTAGGCTAATGGCTAACAATTGAAATCAAAACGTATTATTACTAATATTTTAGGTTCTTCTATTATTTTTAAGTTGGCATAATAGATTAGGTGGCATATAGCCTACCGTAATTTTGCAAAATAGAAGTAACAGCCTGAACATAATCTTACCTACCGGTAGGCCTACTGATCACAGAATGTTCACAGTGCATAAATGCAGCGATAATGCAAACAAGTAGGTAGGCCTACACAACTTTAATAAAACAAACTTGTCGGCTGCTATGATCTGAATATGTTGGCTAATACTATATTTTTGTTGACAATGCTAATGATTATGTAGGGGTTATAATGGCTGAATGTTAACCTTCATTAAGTTGCCCTTTCAAATTTTGTTTCTCTCGTAACTTAGTCCCTTTAATATTTGTCAATAAAGGATTTAATTTGCATTTTTTGTCAGTCAAATGTATAGTTTTTTAGAATATATAGGCCTAGGTCTAATAATACAGGTGTTTCTATGGTCATCCATAAAGTGATTCCGTAAGAAAAATTTAATAAAGAGACAAGAAAAAGGCCTAGGTTGGTTAATCTTCAAAAACAATAATAAATTATAACTTCTTATAACTTTTCTTTTTTGTTATTGCCTTATGGACTAGGTAGGCTATATATCACATAATTATATAAAAATACCTTTGTTTTATTGCTCGTAGTCCAATATCTCTGTAATCGGTGACAGAGATTTTGGACTGCGAGCAGGGTGTAAAACAAAGGTATTTATATAATTAAATAACTTTTTATACTTCATACAGTTCTGTAAAGATAGAGGGTGTAAATTCACTATACGACCCTCGGCTGATATTTTTGCAGACAACTTTTTTTTACATTCTACTGTTAAATGTTGAATACAGGTTTAAACATACTGTGACTAAAAACTTTAAGTTGGAACTTCAGGCTTTTTTTTATTCTTGCGTAGGGTCGTATATAGTAAATTTGCGCCAGACAAAGATTTAAATAAAAATGACATGTCCTGTTGAAAAATGCAAATTACAATGTCTCTTTAACTTAGGAACCTCTGAGTACCTTGTCTCCTTAGGCCTGTATTACACTATCAAAGTTCTTCGTCAAAGATCTAGGTTCTCTCTTAGGTACATATTACACTATCAAATAAACGTCAAATTTCTTTGATCAAAGATTTTTCATCAAAGAAATTTGACAGTTCTTTGACGAAATAATTCGTTCATGAAACTTTGATGAATCTTTGACCTTATGTAAACTTTGACAAAGATTTTTAAAAAAGAATAAGAATAAAGTACTAGGCCCTAAAATATTAATGTAGGCCTAGTACGCAGTTTTTAGGTAACCTCCTAACCTCAAAATACACGTTTTTTCAGTTTTCATATACAGTATTATATGTGTTCCTTTCCTTTTATATTAATAATACGATGGCAAAATTGACTTGGAGTGTTGAAGTTATGAAAACTTTAATTTTACATTGTGAAAAAGAAGAATGTTTGTGGAACATTCACACGAATGCAGCTACAAAAACAGCGATGTAAGGCAAAAACCTTTCGAACAATTTACAAATGTTTTGCAGTCTGTAATATTAGGGTTTGCAGTATAGCCTATGTTTGTTTTCTGTAAAACATTAAAGAGTCTTTGATTGTTTACTTTGTTGTAAAAGTATGTTTACAAGATTTTTAAGATTTGTTTTTGAAATCTTAAAACCTGACCATTATGATATGAATGACGATCTTTCAACTGTAATTATTTAAACATAGTTAATAAATAATAATAATAATAAAAGAATAAACCGAAACATAACCCCAAAATATATCTAGAGTTAATAAGCCAACAGATCAAAGAAATTGGACCACAGGTGTAATGTCTTCTTTGTCAAAGATTTCTCTGATAAAAGTTTGACCAAATAAATTTGACGTGTGCCAACTTTGATGAAAGATTGCATAGTTACACTATCAAATATTTCATCAAAGAAATTTGATCTTTGTCAAAGAACTTTGATAGTTTAATACAGGCCCACCTTAGGAAAGATTTGTTATATGCCTCTGTGAACCATATTGCATCAGAGATGCTAACCTACACGCACAAAACACCTACCGTATAAAGTAATCGCAATGTCTGATACGATATTTATTTAGAATTTTATTAGGCTAGGCATAGATAAAATATTTTTCATTACAACTTTTCATTACAAAAAGGTATGGATGTAGGACTACCTGAAAACCAAAAACTTATTAAAAAGAAAATAGGGACTTCTGAAAATATGAGTTCTTTTAAGTGATTCAGAATTCAGTCATTTTAACAATTTTATATTTTTCAAAAGAAAACGTTTTAGGCCTAACTAGGCTTGGTGAATTTTCAGTATATACCACTACTTGTTCTATCAAAGCTAGGTTGTCACTTAAAAAAAACCTGAACCTAAACAAACGTACAGTTTCCAGTCAGAGTTTCTAGGCGTAACTTTACTATTCGACTCTACGCTCATATATGTTTGCAGACAATGACCTTTTTTTAGGAAATAGAGTAGTGCTGCCAACCTAACTATATTTTACTAATTGAACGTTCAATTATAAATTAACATACTGTGACTAAGTACTATAGGTTAGAACCTTTTAGGTTTTTTTATTTATTATTCTTAAAGTGAGTTTAAGTGTATTATTTTATTTTATTAAGTGATGTTAAGCCGTAGGAATAGCGGAAACCGGCTAGGTAAGTTATCGTGTTTATTTACTTTTGAACTCCCAATCCGATGTTCCATGTCTTACATAGGCTTATGTCTAATATTTTCTTAATAACTTACGGTATGAATAGAGTTTAAGTTTAAAGTGTTTTATTTTCTATTTATAATTAATTACAATACATTTTATTAAAGTTATTTTCGGTTTTCATTTATTTCAGACGTTTAGAAATTGAATTGAACATTACAATGACGTATTAGAACATTCGTTGGCACCGCTGCAGCAATATGACGTAAAGTCGAAGAATAGTAAAGTTGTGCCGTAACCTATGTTTCCAGTTTGTAAACAAATATAAGTTGGTATAAATATAAGAAAGGTTCTTAAGCATACTTTCCCAAGAAAAATGGTGGTCAGCTGATGCTACTCCAACATGAATACTAAAAGTTTGCCTCAACTTATCCACAAAAAGGCTATAGAGGCTATTCAAAGTGAAAAAAATTTGTTTTTAAATGCACCTAAACTAACTTAACCTTAATTTAAACTATAAAAACCTTAATTTCTTATTGTGATATAGGCCTCTTTTGTGATAGGCCTAACCTCCCCCCCCCCCCTGTGGTTGTCAATAGCAGAGCCTAATAGCCAATCACTAATGTTCTAAAAATTAAAGTGATTTGCTTTTCTTAGCAATGCATTTTGAATATTTCTTTTTTATTTCCTGAGTTAGTTTTAGCTTACGGGCATTTATATTTCATTTAATTAGCTGGTGAAAGTATATATCCACACTCCAGCTGATTTGAAGGTTATGTTGCTATCTTATGGATTTGGAAATTAAAAGCATTGAACAAAAAAATAGCTTAAACATTGTTAACATACATAGATAGGTCTAAGTTTCTAACATTAGTTAGGCCTAAGTTCTTTAGTAGCCTATAACAGAAATATTAGCTGGAGTATTGATGTATACTTTTGCCAATTAGAGTATTCTCACACCTTAACGTTCAAACAATGTCAATATGTTTAATGTGGCAGCAATAGCAGACTCTTCCTTTTAGAAAAAAGGTTCTGCTCTGAGTTATCAACAATCAACATGGAGGCCTACTGTAAACTTTAGTCGGCTTAGTTAATATTTCTTATAACTTACAGATGAAACTAAATCTACAAAAATATAACTTAAAGTAGTACTATTCAGGCCTAAAACTAGAGACATTTCAAGATATTATCAAAATAATTTTGACTCACCAAGTTTCAGAATCATCTGACAGCTGGAGAAAATTGTCATCAATAATTTCATCATCAGTACAAGTAAACTGGTAGCATGTCGTGCGATTTTCTTGTTTTCTTGCAGTTATTGAGCTCATTTTACAAAAAGGTTATAGTTGACACCACTTATTGCCATGCACGAACATGTAGCCTATCTTTGACAAGTAACTTACAGTTAAGTTCTTAAATCAAACACTGCCACGGGGAATTTGGCTGTTGAAAAATAACAATTAAAAATCAATGTTTTGAACCACAAGCCTATTTATTACGAAACATTTAAAAACCCTACGTCAAAATCTAGAATAGGCAAAACTATCTAACCACACTAAACAGAAGGTAGGCCTAGACTAATTTTATTCTTAAAACTAAAACAAAAAAGTATACACAAATTCAAAAGTAACGCATTCAACCATTAGGAATTAATAATCATTCACAAAATATACACTACTATGATTAATTTGCCAACACTTACAATTCATTCAACAAAAAAAAAATGAAAAAGTCTAAGAGAAATTTAGAATGGAACTAAACTATGAAATGAATATGAAAACTTATCATATCGAAAAAGCTATCGATGCGATATTTCGACTTGATTCAAGAAGGCGTCCGATAGATTTATTTCGGTTAGTGTTTCTAAATCGATGGTATGGTTGGTTATCGATAGTTTTATCATATATTATCATATTATTGCTAAATGCATGTAAAATTGATAAAGAACAAAACGAAAATTACAATTCGGTTTTATTAATATTTGTACAGTTACAGTTCGTTTTAAAAACTATTAAGGTATTCATTTGTTTATTGAGATCAAAAACATGGTTTGAACTACTATCGATAGTTAAAATTTGTTTAACCAACCAATATATTCTAACCAGATGAAACCACAGATTAAATAAATTTTCTACAATCAAAAAAACGCTTTTTTTCTTTCTTTTTTTTTATCTATGTGCCTATTTTATGCTGGCTGGGAATTTATCCATGAAGCCATTTTAATAATATCATTGATTATGTATCTTACGAAGATATCTTAGATTCCATAGTCAAAGATAATGTTTATTCTTAATAATTTCCTTTTTTTTAGGAAACACATTAGCCGTCTAGTATCTGAGGAAGCCATTCCTGCAATTTAATAATTCTATACTGGCATAAAGTATTATAATACTTAATATTCAAAAATTACGCATTTATAAAAATGAATTTGTATAATAATAAATATTATAGAGAAACCTTTAACAAGTATTATGAGTCTTAATAATATACTTCTTTAAAAATCATGATTTATAAATAAATAACTATAGCTTTGACTATGGAAGATACATAATCAATGACTATAGTCACATTTTACATTGTCGATAGATGCTTTGCTTTAAAAATATCTCTTGGATTAAACGAATTTATTAATTTATCGTAATAATTTATTTAAAAGATTTCATAATAAATAAGACAAATTAATATAAATAAATAATTAACTGAACTCATAGGATATTTTGGGTTAAGATAACACATTATTTAATTTCCTAAATAAATTTGGCTATTAAATAATATATTATAGTGTAGGTACGATGGTATTGTGATCCTCAACTATTATAGTAGGTAGATTTTTATTGCAGAAAGAATAAAAAGAAAAAGAAATTGAGCAAGCTTGTTCATTGGGATTGGAAAATGAATAAAAATAGCTACAAACCAATATTGTGTACTAACTGATCAAATTAAAATTATCTTGTTAGATAGTAATTTAATACTCTAACTTGTGAAATACAAATTAAGTACTGTATTTTGATCAGCTATAAACCACTAAAACATAATTATACAGTATATCCCTAAATGCCTTCTCAAACTTAAATTCTCAAGGCTAAAACTTAAATAAAATTATGTTTTTATTGCAATTATGATAATAATTAAGTTTATACTATTGATATATAGATTTATAAAACGTTATAATTTATAAAAAGTTTGAAACTATGTATTAAGAAGATATCTGCAATAATATAAAATATAACCAATACACAATATATATAGTATGTTTACTCTTTCAAGAAATCTTGAGTATTTTTTATTTTAAAGGCTGTGGTTCATTTTTGCATTTCGTACAAAAGCTTGGCCATGCCTGTAGCAACAGCAACATAGCCTACTATAGAGACTACTGTATTATTGTTATTCTATGACACCTGCAAAGCACCGGGGTTTTCTCTTGGGATGCTCTTTGAAATTTCCTTTCGTTTTGTCTAACAATTTTTGTAAGAAACCACTGGTATCGTGCGTTTAACGCTGTTCGTAGAAGTAGGAATTCGTGTGTAAGCTACTAATAAAGAACGGAGACTGTCTTAAACTGTTTCACCAACACAATCTTATTAGTAAGTTTACCGAACTGTAAATAGATAACATTATCTCACATGGAACGTTTTAATTTAGGCCTACGTCAGCTCAAATGATTTGCATTTTGCCCTTTGTTTACGTTTTTGGCCTCAGTGACGGGTGACCTTGTTTCTCGATTACGAGTGGTGGAATTATTAGCCAATGAAGATAACCGTGAGCATGTTTGAATGTAGTTAACAATACTTTCTTGAATTAACTACAGTTATGAATATATTGTTCGTCGATAAACAAGTGTTTGTGTTAATAAATAAGTTGAATTATTTCATCTCGGTAAAACTAAAACTTATTCGGTTAACGCATCAATTGAAAGCTATTTTTAGTGCAATACAATCTTAATCACTGTATGATAAGCATTTAAATACTTTTGTATTTGTGAATATCTTGTAATTTCCTTTTAAATTTTTGGTGCGGCTATAAATTGAGTAGAATGGTGAAATATTTGTGTTTGCGAGTTACAAGGTTGCTTACTTCAGAGGTATGTAAAAGTTAATTGAAACAATGTTAATCCTAATGTTAAGTATTTAAAAATATTACCGTAATAACCTAAAACATTTTAGTGCATGTTAACAGTTTTGAACTTTCTTCCATTCAATTTAATGTTTATAATATTTTTATTAACAATTTTCAGCATTTTTAATCTAAGTAAGGTAGCCGATTATTTACTTTGTGTAGGCCTACATCGTTATCACAAAATTGCATTTCCTTACCCCTCATTTTTTTTGGCAAACAAATTATTTTTTTGTTCACAGGACTTAGGCCTCTAGTTATAAATATTTCATTTTAGAATATTCTTCATACTTTAGGGTTATACAATATAACCGGCAACAAATTATCATTTCTGTCAACTTAGGCGTGGATTTACCCTAAACATTTTGTTGTTCATACAAAAATCTTGACATTACCCGAAACATTGCCAGTGACGTAGACTACTAACATTTTAAATATTTTAAATGACAATGTTTTCACATTTATCAACAAACTAACAACACGAATATCATCATAATATGAACTTTCAAACATTGTTTTATCAAATTTTTGCAGCCTACTGTACTGTAACGCATTTTATGTGCTAGTCTACAACATTGACCAAGAGCTCATTCCATCTTTACCCCCTCTATTTTCCACCCTCGTTTTCTTGTCCTTCTTAGAAGAAAGCACTAAATCCTTAGTGATTGACAGGTGCAACATTTTAAGTATTTGACAAAAGACAAGGGCGGGGTTTAACCTCAACAAGCCTATTGTTGACATTCTGCAGGTAGGCGATGCATACGTGAACTATGATTGTGGTTTAGGGAAAACTTAATAATATTTAGGCCTACTATTAACTGTAAGAAAATTACCAACTATACAATTATTTATTTGTCAAGGCAGTTATAAACTACCTGAAAAGTTAAGGCATTCACTTTTCTGGAAAAGCAAGGGAATTTTAATTCGCGTTTCGTTACAACATAGACACGGAATGATCATGTTAGGTTAGGGATAAAATATGCAAAGGAAAGGAAATTCTTTTTGTACTTCCAGAAACTAAATTAACAATATTTAAGAAATATTATTCAAATAGAAGAATACTAATTGGAGGATGTGGATAAACATGTTACAAATATTATTGTAATATCTCAATCCAATCTTGAGATAGGCCTATAGGCCTACAATTCATCTTTAAATAGTACGGACCTGCGCCGGAACTGAGCAGGATAAGTGTAGATGGCGCAACAGAAAATCGTTCTAAGAGTATGTTTTTGCACTGAGACGAGACTGATATCACTGACCTGTGACGGGACTGTGTGTGAAGCGACCTTAAGGGTCTGCTCCAGTAAACGAGAAAGCAAACGGAAACGCAACCGCCTCTTACTATATCCCTATCTAAACAGTGCAATTTCTTGCAGCTGAAAGCTTTGACATTGCCTCATTTCAAACCATTTAAATAGGTAAATCTATCTTTTGTAATTGAGTGTTGAAAAAAAAACTGAATATACAATTTCGGATCCGGCTTGCAAATTATTTTTCATTATTCATTTTTTATTGTGTTAGAAAAAAAAATCAAACTGTACTTATAAAATGTCAATTACATAACAAATCAAAAGCATTTAAAAAAAATGTAAAATGCAAAACGGATGCGTATTGTGACTGTGTTTAAAATGAGACTTTGCAAACAATTTTATGATCAAAAATAAACGAAATAAATGGTTTGAAATTTAACATTGCTCTTATGGGATAAAAATCCAAGATGGCCGCCACTGCAGCAGACCCTTAAAACAAATATTTTGAATCATGTCACATAGGCCTATCAAACGAGAGCCGATACAATAATCTACCAAACATCCCTCAAGACTATCGGTTGTAAATCTACTAGCATTTTTCTGATCCAAAACATTGTGAAATTATTCGACTACCGGTATTTCAACAATTTTCAAAAATCGATAGTAAAAAACTACTCGAGTAAAATAAGAAAAAATGTAGGCGTATTTGTAGAGTTTTTACTTGGTAGGCCTATAACTAATACACAAAACTCAAGTAAATCTGAGACACAGATGTTAAGGCGCTTCTGGTGATTTTATATGAATTGAACCGAAGGGTAAATTGCGATAAATTTACACAGAATATTCTTAGTTCAAGTTTGGTGCCATATTCAAATTCGAAAATTACTTTTTAAGTTAGTTTGTTTTTTACATCTTGTGCACAATCCTATTTTCTTTTTGTATTTTATTTCACTAAAGTTTAGTATAAAAAAGAACAAATAATAATTGTAACCTAATTACGGATTATTATTCGCTTCGTTAAAAATCCGTAGGCCTATACATTTCTGTTTTATACAATTTCCTGTTTACGCTTAAAATGCAAATCTAATTTTCAAAATACGAGACGAGAGTGAGATCCGAATTGTCCATGAGGCCTGGACCTATATATTTACATAAAGTGCGCAAATGCTGACGTTAGTGTTAGACGAATATTGTTTTCGAAATTTAATTAGACGTTTTTATATTACAAGAACAAACGTGTAGGCCTATTGCAACAATGAATGTAATATGATTGTTTGACATGACGCAACTACCTACTAGACGTAGTGGATCGATGCCACTTGTTGACAGGGGCCGATCTAGGGGGTGAGGAGGCGACCGCCAAGGGTCCTGCGCAATAGACAAATTAAATAAATTACTTATACATTTCAGGCGAATTTAAATGTCATGTTTAAGATTGCCCGCTAGGCCTCCGCCATATGCAAATTAAATGGACTACGCAGCTGAACCGCTGACGTGAGTTGAGCAAATTTCCAAAATTAAGTTTATAGACCTATTAGGAGTATCTTCAATACACAAAGTATTGCGTGCTTCGCACGCCATTCCGCATATTGGGATTATCTTCAAGTACCTGGAGACCGAGCTAAAGCTCGATTATAAGCAGGGCTATGATTTCAATAATAAATATTGGATTATTGAGTTTTGAGGTTAGGCCTATAACATTAAACAACTAAATAAAGGGTATATACAACATTAGGCTTACCTGTAATAAAAATACAGTTTAAAGGATTAACCATAATCTCAACGCTATGCCTCAGAAATAAGTCAGGCCTAAATTAAAGTTTAATATTTCAATATCGATTTAGGCCTAGGGCCTAGTTCGCTCACGTCAATAACTATTATTGCAAATTTCCGTGAACATCGTTTAGGTTAGGC